>VXCM01009326.1:0-13376 GCA_014773175.1 Lucifuga dentata | reverse complement strand
ACAGTGAGGATGATTGAAGGAGATCAGGGAACCTCAGTCAGGTTTAAACATCATTTCTTAATACCTTCCACTATGGTGCTGTTTAATTTTCAGGTATGGAAAAAGTTTTCTAGATTGACTTTCTGATTGATGGTATTGCTAATGGAAATGATGGGTGATATGTGTGCTTGTATACTGTTTATATGATGGAAACATCAGGGCTTTAAAGGACCATATGGGCCATTTTGTATGTTTTAGCCCAATAAATACTACCTGTATACACATTACATAACTGATAATGTACATTTTCTTTTTTTTTTTGCCAAGTCTCCTAACCTTTCAAAATCAAAAGTTCAGATGATACACACATCAAAATTCAATGTTTCACCTGTTAATATGCATTCTGAATGTAGCAGGGCCGGTTGTTTTTGATTTCTCTGTAAAAGCCATCTTCTGGTCAGACTGTATTCCCTGGCAGAGGCATATGTTGTCTTATACGCAGCTCCATGTTGGACAAGTTTAAGTTACCATATATACTTGACTATAAGCTGATCTCATGTATAAGCTGACCCCCTGATTTTGACCTGCAAATTTAGATTTTTTAGAGAAACCCATATATTAGCCGACCCCCGATGCTGTTCCATCAATTTATTTGTTTAGCAAATTACCTGTTTTTTTTGGTATTTTCATAGTATTCCTGTGATTTTCTGAAAATAATCCACGTACTTGAGGTGGCTGTTTTAAAACTTCACCGCTTTAACCGGGCTTCTCTTCCTGACTCACACCAGCATGATAACATCGGACTCTTGTTCTTTTTGTAACTTACTTATTTTCAAAATCAAAATAACAAAACATGAGACTCTTCCTTCATGAAACAGCCAGTGCGGCGATCATCGCCGGCTGTTTCACGGAGCCGGTGATGATCAATCAGTTAATATCTAAATATTCAAAAATAATAACTTATTTGATTTCACTTTTTCCAAATTGAATATTTTAAACATTTAATAATTACAAAGAAATTGCTCTAATACCAGTATGGTAAACATGATACTTATTTCAGCAGCTGACTATCATAACTGACCAATCAATACAGCCCTTACTGGCCGCTGCACAATGTGCTAGATATGATGTTTAGTCAGGAAATATCTCATTCTAAGGTATGATTTAAACTATTTTCCATGGGTAGTATTTCCACTGTAAATTTTGTTCTCTAAGATCAAATTTGAATTTCTTGTGTAAAAGCCGACCCCCTGATTTGGTTGTACTGCAACAAAAAAAAAAAAAAAAAAAAAAAAAAACTGAATGGACATTGCGTTTGCTAAAATGGATTATTTATCTTAATCTCTGTTTAAGTCTCTACAAATTGTTTTCCACAGCACACTGGAATGAACTGAAAGGAATGGCAGTCTAGAAGGTTTAAAATCAATCTAAAATTTACCATTGAAGTAGTATATTTTGGGAAATTGTTTTCAGTAACGTAAGATGTATGTGGGTTGTATTGGGTTCAGACAAGCAAAATTGCCGGTATGGTCCTTTAAGGTGATAAAGTACATTTAGGTGAACTGGCTACCATGCATGCCACAGATAATGTAAACGACCCGAAAATTACTTGATTGATATTTTTGAAATGTTATTTTGTAATTTGTTTTTACTTTTATTTATATTTCCTGTTAAATGGAAGTTTATTTTGAAAGTCATGGTTGCTAGGAGAAGAAGTAGCTTGATACCTATAAAAACCACGAATGACAGACAAGTTAAACAACAGTTAAAAGTTACTCAGAGTTGCATTAGCTCCTGCTGAAGGGATTACAAGCTCTTACATTGGGTTAACTAAAAACATGGAAAGGTACAATAAAAGTTAGTTGAACCATCAGTCAAAGCTTCTTCATTTGGTGGGAACACTACAGATAGTATGGCTCTAAGGCCCGTTTCACATGATAAGCATTAAATGTTGCGCTGACCTGGGCATTCCATTATTGTGTATCGGGAGCTGAGTAGTGGCTCGCATCGCATGGCACTCAGATTCTCTGTTTTGACGCGGCGCCCAAAGTTCAATCAAATTCCATTTTGACCTTTCCAACACTAACCTTTCCAACACTCCCCCCTCCCTCCCAATCAAGGGGCACGGGAGATGGNGACCTTTCCAACACTAACCTTTCCAACACTCCCCCCTCCCTCCCAATCAAGGGGCACGGGAGATGGTATTTTTGGTGTGAATGCTATCAAGCTAAATAAAAATTAATAATAATAAGTAAAAACACCCGCTAGGTTAAATATTATGGATTACTAAATGTCATTTGTTCTTTTTAATTTGACCATTCTGGCCACCTAGTGGTACTGACATCGACCTCGTTCCTGTATGCATCCCAGAAAATGTGACTAACAAAGAAATCCAACAACTCAAATATCAAAATCCTGGCCTCAAAATGATCAGCGCCACACAAAAAAAACACGTGAAAAGCCAAGTTTATGCCTGCCATGGTTTTATAATTAATAGAACTACACCCAGTTCAGAATAAATACATTTTAAAACATTTAAAAAGTATTTTAATATTGCTTTTCACGCCTAAAAAAATATTATTTACTGGAAATAAGATGAAACAACATAAACTCCGAATACATGCAAATAAAGCCTTCATGACACTACTTCTGTAAACAACCATCACTGTTCATCTTGGGCATTTAACTCCTGAACAAAATCTGACCAAAACACAGCTAAAATGTGCAATAAAGTTGCAGCCTTACCTTCATTTAGATGATATAAAATAGGTCCCGTGATTAGTTTTTGTCTCCAGTAATCCATTTTAGAGAAAACTGTGCTCAAACCAGCTTCCATTCATTCCGATGGGAAATGGAGTCTCATGGCTCGTGATCCATTAAACATGTTTCAAAATTAAACAAATTTCAAACTAGTAATTTCCAATAACACACAAAAACGGCGTGGCTACCTTTTATCTCCCACTCTGCAGTATTAACCTTACATCCCAGAATTCCCCCAGCCCACTCCATACATATTTGCTAAATCTCCTATGAGCCTAAACTTGACTAAAATGTAAAGTCAAACCATAATATGCATAAGTTCCATGTTATGATGTTAGTTCTGTGCCAAATAAAGCTGCATTTTATAACACACGTTACTGAGTGTCTGTGCACATTGAGCTCTGTATATACTGTGCTGATGCCAGTTAAGTTATAACTCACAAAGTTAGCACTTAAATTTTGTTATGTTTCTGCAGCTCTTAAACTTATTTACCACTAAGGAGAGTTCACTTTAGTTTCACCCTTGACGTGGGGGGTCCCTAGCGGCCACGGGGCCCCAGGTGACCGCGTAATTTGCCTATGCCACAGGCTGGTCCTGTTCATAGTAGTAATAAATGAAAGTTACCTGACTGTTAATACTGTGGGACTGGGACATGAAAGGCCATAATTTAAGGGCAATGCAGGTATTGTTTTTGTTGAATTTCATGTTAATTTAGGCTTACATTGTTTTTAATGCAGGCACTGGATGTTTTTGCACAAGACACGCTGCCATAAACACATTTAGTTTTTTGTGCAAAAACAAAAGGTGCTTTTGCATCAAAGCTTCAGAAATAAATTAGGAACTACAGTATATTTAAACATCAAGAAATACTTAGAACAAAATTAGCTATAAATGTGATTTATCTTAAATCTGTCTGAGTGTTAAAGGACACTATGAAGTTTTAATTTCATCTTCATTTTATTTGTACTGATTTTATTTGTTTGGAAGTTGTTTTCCATAAATGAAACTACACTAAACTTTACAGAACAGGCCAGTCTCATCCAAAATTGTGTTGATCAATTTTCCTAATGGTGGCACTGTAGACTAGAGCCCTGCACAGGCCTCTGGCCAAGAAACAATTTACAAATCAAATCGGTCCTAGCTTGGGGCTGAATGTCACAACACTGGCCCGGGCCAGGCTTTTTTTTTTTTCCCCTCCTCTCTCTACTCACAGTCATAACACACCTCCTGATGCTGCACTCACATGTTGGTGCTCAGAAAATCTATAGCCATCACTGTTTTTTGAACGCTGAAGCAGCAGCTGACAGCCTCTACTTTTACTTTGAAAAGAGATGAAAAAAGACAGCAGGCCTCAGATCAGGCTGGAGCTGAGAATTTTGTTAAGTCTAGGGCTTCAGGTCAGGTTTGGACAGAACCGTGTAGAGCTGACCTGGATATGGGCCTAAAATTGGGACCTGTGCAGGGCTCTGCATCAGACCTTTAAACTATTGATAAACCTTTTGTGTCAGGATGAACAGCTTCAGTTTAACTCTGTCATACTATTGTGTGTTTGTGTGTTTCCTACAGAGATCCAGCAGGTATTGGTGCAGCAGGTGTGGAGCATCAGTGTGAACCAGGAGCAGGCAGAGCTCCTGCACATTAAAAAGGAGGAACAGGAGGAACTCTGGATCAGCCAGGAAGGAGAGCAACTTCAAGATCTGGAGGAGGATGATGTCACCAAGTTCACATTCACTTTTGTCCCTGTGAGGAGTGAAGAAGATGAAGAGAGTGTTCATTCCTCACAGCTTCATCAAGTCAAAGCTGAGGAGAACAGAGAGTCAGAGCNGAAGAGAGTGTTCATTCCTCACAGCTTCATCAAGTCAAAGCTGAGGAGAACAGAGAGTCAGAGCCTCAAGCATGCAACTCTGAACAGACTGAAACAGGAGCTCATATAGAGGACTGTGGAGGACCAGAACCATCCAGGAACTTAGATCCAGGTAGTTACATACAACCAGACAATGATGAGAAGAATTTGGACTCTTTTGAATCTGAGACTGAAAACAGTGAGGATGATTGGAAAGAAACCAATGAACCTCAGTCAAGTTTAAACAGTCCACAAAATAATGACGTCCCTGCAAGTGATACAGGAAGTAAAACCAGCAAAAAAAAATTTACCTGCTCTGAATGTGGTGAAATATTTAAGCACAAGAGAAATTTAAATAATCACATAAGAATTCACATAGGAGAAAAAACCTTTAGTTGTTCAATTTGTGGTAAAATCATTACTCAAAGTAGAAATCTGAAGAGACACATGAAATTCCACACAGGGGAAAAACCATTTAGTTGTTCAATTTGTTGTAAAACCTTTATTCAACCGGGAGATCTGAAGAGACACATGAGATTCCACACAGGAGAAAAACCATTTAATTGTTCAGTTTGCAGTAAAAACTTTACTCGAAATGCACATCTGAAGTCACACATGAGAATCCACACAGGGGAGAAACCATTTAGTTGTTCAGTTTGTGGTACAAACTTTAGTCAAAAAGCACATATGAAAATACACATGAGAAGTCACACAGGAGAGAAACCGTTTAGTTGTTCAGTTTGTGGCAAAAACTTTACTCAAAGTGTAAATCTGAAGAGACACATGGCAGTCCATACAGGAGAGAAACCATTTACTTGTTCAGTTTGTGGTAAAAACTTTGCTACAAGTGGAGATTTGAAGAAACACGTAAA
This sequence comes from Lucifuga dentata, assembly GCA_014773175.1. Taxonomy (NCBI): domain Eukaryota; kingdom Metazoa; phylum Chordata; class Actinopteri; order Ophidiiformes; family Bythitidae; genus Lucifuga; species Lucifuga dentata. Next base: position 7,921 of record VXCM01009326.1, on the reverse strand, counting down.
AATCCATTTACACTCTGGGAATGTGAAACGGCACATGTCAAAACACAGCAAGGAGAAATAAGTCAGTTTCTGAGTTTGAGACCAAATACTTAATCAGGAGTTACAGGTATAAAGCTGTAAATGTATTGAGAGCAGCAGTAAAAAGTAAAAATGCAAATCTGCTGACTGACATAGCTTTTTTGTTTTTTGATGAAATCTTTAAGGTATTTTGCAACTTTCAGAACCACAAGAGAAAAAACATGTTAAAATACAGTCACATGGGAATAAATGTGGTTTAAATTATTGAAATATCAAATATAATAAACATTCATTATATTTGCTGTTGTGAAGAGAAACTGTTAAAGTTGGTGTGAAGTTAGAGCTGCATAATTTTAGCCTTCTCCAGCATAAAATGCTGGCAGGTGATCTCAAGACTTAGAAAACATCAATGAAATGATCACTCCAAACTGCAAAATATAGTTGTTCTAAACTGAAGTGAGTACACTTAGAGTTACAAAGTCAGTTTACTTTGGTTTTTTTGGAGAAAGCTGAAGGTGAATCTTCCTAAAAATGATCTCCAGATAAAGGATAGTTAAAGCATCAATATATATTGTAGATTCTTGATTGGTGATATTGTGACCAGAAGAAGTTTATGATACCTTACCCTGCAACCTCAATACAAAGGTACAGGCCAGCCTTACTCTAAGGTATCCCTGATTAGTCTACCTACGGAAATAGAGTAGAATTCTATTCCTACGGATTAGGCTAGGGCGGAGGTTATTCGTCTCACTGCTCACTGTCTACATCCTAAATTCTTTGCCTATTTCATCCATTTAGTCACATTCAATGTTATAACAGTTGTTAATTGTGAGATTAATTTTAACCAACAAGTATACTTTTGCTGCTATGGACTCAATTTTCATTGAGTCCAACTTAACCCTTAAGAGAACTATATTATTGAACCTGACCTAGACACACACTTCCTGTTTATTTTACATCATTGAGGAGAGGCTGTTGAAACCTTTAAAAACCCTTCTTATAATAAAATGAAAATTCTTAGACAATTTAACTACAGTTCATAGTCTTTATTTAATAAATGCAAAAGCGTACAGCAATCAATGAGTAATATGAATATAGAAATATAAACTTGAAAAACTTTCACCATAATTATAAATCTGTACATAATTCTGTCAGCAGAAAAATCACAAAGTAGTCTTATGGACCTGAAAAGAGTAAAAATGAAGAATCATGGAAAAAATAGAAAAAGTATAAAAATAGAAAAATATCAAAAAAGAAAAAACAAAAACTGGAAGAATCCTCTTGCAGGAAAAGTGAAGGAAAAAAAAACTCAAGTATGTTCTCAACTTGATCCTTGGTCACCAGAAAGCTTGTTGATCATCATTGAACAGAGCTTGTTGATCATCCATTTAATAAATGCCTTGTTGGTGCTGTAAAAAAGCACCAAGTATCATTTTAATCTTTTGATCTTGTATTGTGGTGTTGTGAGCTTGAAGGCACCCCGTTTAGTGCCTAAGTGCGCCAGCTTTTCCTCTGCCCCAAATCCATCACTTGGGCATGAAGTCAGTTTTCAACAGAATTTCTCCATGGATGTCTGCCCCAGTCTGCCCTGAAACTCAAACTCTCACTTCCTTTTTAATAGTTCCTACGATCATAAATTACATAGATAATGATCTAAGAACCACTCACTCTTATCACTTCTGCTGTGTTAACCCCTTCTACCCTGGGCTCTTTGTTTTTTAGAATTTTTGCCTAATAAAGGCATGCACAAATTTAATTTGTAATAACTCCACAACCATAAGGACAACATGCACAATCTTGTGCTCTATGGATAGGTGACACTTTGGCGAATTTAGATATAGAGTAAGATTTCATGTCACTATCACCAAAACAGACTGAGAGCTGAATAAATACAACAGAAAAATGAAAATTTTACCTCCGTTTTCTCAAAATTCTAAATTAGAGTTGAATATCACTCCTATAACAATGATTTAGTAGCTATTGGTGCTACTGGATTTGTTCTAAAACTTCTGAGCTGCAGCTCCACCAAGTTTGATGTAATAGAAGTGAAGCATAAAAATGTTTCATACATTTTAGACTTAGTTGTACTAGACGGCCTAGAGGGCGCCAGTATGCCAAATGGCATTTCTACATCAAGTACAGGTAACGTGTCTGTACAATGTACTTCTTTTCACCAACATTTAACTTTTACCTCCAAAATGAGTTTTTTTATTGAACAACATAACAAAAAATATGTAATAATAAATATATAACATATAATAATCAACATATCAAGCTTATAGCAACTGACAACTGTTGTGGAAATTTTAAAATTCCCACAATGAGACAAAAATATTATGAGGAGGCTGAGTTTGGTCTTTGTTGAGTTTTATTCTTGGTTGTCAGTTATTCAAAATGCTCTCTGCAGAGAGGAGTCTATTCCACAACTGACTGCAGCCAAGAAGGGAAGAGAACTGCTCAGTGCATACACCAGGACTAATTTATACCTAGAGTGTCAAAAGATGTTTCTTTGTTGTTACAACACGTGAAGTGATGAAGTGAAGGAACAGGCCTCAAAAAGGATGTTTTTCTTGTGGTCGTATATCTCAGAAAGAAGGTTTTGTAGATGGCCATATAACTAATTGGCACTTAGCTAAAACAGAACTATGGGCCATATGTTGCAGGCCAAAAGTTCAGCGTGTCTTAGTTCACATGTGATTTCAAATGACTGCAGGATGAACAGAGATATTTTAGAATAAGTATAACATTGTCATAATTTATGAGTATATAAGTATAAAGTATAAAATTGTCATATCAACAACTATTTTAGTGCACAAAAATGTCAAAACAGAAAAAACCCACAAAACTATTTACAAGTATTCACTTAGAACAGTCAAAATACTTCCTGAAAACACACAAGTCAAGGCACTTAAAAGTATTTACAAGTATTCAGTAAGAACAGTCAAAATATTTCCTGAGAACACACAAGTCAAGGCATTTTTACAAAATTTACCAACTAAAAACAAACTAAAAACACTCACAACTCCCTGTGTGTGTGTGTGTGGTACTCCACAAAGCAGTTGCGTGTGGATGTAAGGCAAAGTGAAACATTGCACTTTGTGCAGTAGATGGGCGTCTTCGTCTTTTTTCCTTTTGTGCGACAAAGCACACAGTGCTTGTGATTTTCTGTTGCTGTTTGTCCATAGTAGGCAGGCATGCAAGCACTGGAGGAGCAGGAGCCAGGTTTGTCAACAGTTTCTGACTCCTCCAACAGCTCCTTCAGCAGAAGCTCTCTAAATTGTTTCTGTAGGAGAGGTGTCTCTCCCCTCTGAAAAATAAATCTTTATGGGGAATAAAAGCAGTGACAATTGCTGTGTCTAGGAAATGAAAGAACAGTGTTTTATACCAACGCACAGTTTTACCAGGGACCGAGTAATACTGGATAAGAGCATCCAACAGATCAACTCCACCCATCTATCTGTTATAATCAACGACAACATCAGGAGAGGGAATGTCTCTGAACTGCCGTCTTCCAGCCTCCTTCACTCTCCTACAGTCTTTCCAGTGTATGCTGTATGACAGGTACTACACAAGGTGACCTCTCTGGTGCCCTTCCATTTTATAAAGAGAAGGCTGTCCTTTCGTAGCCACTTAAGATCACCCCTCACAGCTTTTTTGGGCAGGTCGTTGTTGGAAGTCTTTGGAAAACCTACACGGGTCTGTCTAATGGTGCCACAAACACACAGACCTTTGGCACTGAGTTTTGTAAACAATGCAGGGCTTGTATAAAAAAATATCCACATACAGATGATAACCTTTGCCAAGGAGCTGAAGGAGTAAAAGTTTCATCACAGATGTTTGGCTCAGCCCCTCCTCTTTTGTGGCACCACTCTTTCCCTCATATAAAAAAACTTCCATGTATACCCCGTCTGCGACTCTGCCAGCACAAACAATTTGAAGCCAAATTTGCTTGGTTTGTCTTTCATGTATTGCCGAAATCCAATTCTGGTCTTGCTAGCTACCATTCTTTCATCAATGCTGATTTCCCTGCCTGGTTGGTAGTGAGCCCTGCATGCAGTCAGCACCTGGTCATAGAGGGGCTTTATTTTCAACAGACGGTCATACTGTGTTGTTCCCTTCTTCTTTTGGTTTTCTTCATCATCTGTAATGTCACAGAGGAGAAGAGACCAAAAAATGGCCTCAGATTGATTCCTGGTAATATATTTTCGAGGGAACCTGAAATTGTATGGCATTGATGTTCTCCACATACCTGCCCTTCGATGCACGTGGACTAGACCGGAGAAGATGATGACAGCCAAAAACAGATAAAACTCCCTCACCGTAACAGGGACCATGCATACTTCACACCTTCATCTTTCCTTTTCTTAGCATAGTTGTTTGTGTTGTTCACAATGGTGTGTGAATGACCTGTGAACTAAAAAACAGTTTGAAAAGGCTGAGTGGTGTCCCAGATTGTTTTGAGTTGACCCTGGGTCCGGGAGGATGCTTTGGTTTGAAGTTTGGCTGCAGAGGAACCACATCTGGCTCTTCAGCAGTGTGCCACCTCTCTTCTTCAGCCTTCAGCCTCCAGACTTCTCCGCCTGGGCCTTGGCTTTTGTCTCTGTGCTGATGAAGGGAGAGGGTCAGATGTAGAGGAGTGAGGAAGATGTCTGGAAGAGCTGGCTGCTGCTAATGCACCCCATTTCTTCCATCCACTATGCTCTCACTGTGTTATACTGAGAAACATTTTACAACATGCAATTTCAAACTGGCTTCCTACATACATGGTTACATAAACAAGGTTATGCGTGAGCAACTGTTTTCTGTCCTTCCCTATCTCTCACCCTCCCTATGTCTCTTCCTCCCTCCTCTCCTTACTATGAGAAATTATGATAAAGTGAATTTCATTGTACTAATTACACAAACCTCGGCTCTCGCTGTGAACGGGCGCCATATTTTTGGGTTGCGCCAGATTTCTGAGCAGCGCGCCAAATGCGCCCTCACGTCTACTGTGGAAATGAGGACAGTAAACGTCCGTTTTTATGGCACTCTATTGTCTGAGTAAAATAAAGTAAAACTCTAACAGCCATTGGAGATAAATAAAACTGATTATGAATCACTAAACAGGATCACTTACTCGTGAACTGTATCCACAGACATGGAAACTTTCCTCCTCCTCCGAATCGTCAGAGGAATGCTCGATTTCAACATTGCTGCGGCGTAAAATTTCCTCCAGTACCTCTTCTGGTGTGTACCACCTCTTCACCCTTGCTTCTGCCATCTTCAATTAAATCCACTCCAACTGTTAATAACTGTTTGTCTCTCATCTGTCATTCAGCTATGTGAGGAAGAATGCGCACCGCTGACTTGATGCATTACGCATGCCTCTAGCTCAATGGCTATTGGTTCCCGGGGTCATGTGACCACTCGTTTGAAACTTCATGTAACTGTAAAATTTACATAGTCAGCTATCACATTATTTGGTTGCATTATACGCCACCTGTGAATAGTATTACATGAAAACCTCATTAAAATCACGGTGCTGGGACCACTCAGGTAGAAGGGGTTATCACTGATTGGATGGACAGACATGTTCAGCAGAGGATGGGTTTGACCATCTCTCCTAATCTTTCATGTAGTTTCTCCTTCAAAGGATATGTTTGCCACAAGGCCCCTTCATCCGATCTTTCATGCACCTTTGCCTTTTAAGGTTATTCCGCCACTCTTTGTCTGCTGCCAATTCTCAGAGATCAGGATGTGTTGACTGATACAAAAATTGAGCTGCTCACAGACTTCCTGTCTCTTCACAGAAACCTGCAGCTTCCTTGACCTTAAGCTGAGAAGGACCTTTCACCCACATTTCATCAAATAAGGAGCTTATAACACGCATTCCATCAAAATCTTTTTTTAAAAACTTGAAACATAAAAGTGTAAAACTTAAACATGTTTAAACATGTTTTAGCTGCTGCTTGTTAAGTGTTTCAAAATCATATAAAACTTCCCTCAACTGGTCTTTTCTTACTCTTTCTTCTTTTTGTTCAGGCTCAAACACTCCTTTGATCACACACTGATCAGATCCATCACGCCATCCTTTTCCATACATTTCTTTTTTCACACAGAAACAGACTAACATGTCAATTATTATTATTATTATTATTATTATTATTATTATTATGATCGTGTAAACAGTTACAATAAAGTTTGATGTTGCAGAAATAAACTCTCGGCATCAGTTTTGTCTCCATTTAAATGCATGACAACCCAACAAACAACTGGCATAGATTCAAACACAACCAACCATGAGTTTAACTATCAGCACTTTAGAGGAGTAGCCCTCCCAATTTCGTTGTGTTTTCTTTGATACAGTGACAATAAAGGCACTGATTGATTGATTGAGTTTATTACTGGCAGTTCTTTTTTCTAGTTTTGGTGAAAATCAGTAAAAACTAAAAATGAATTGATTGGACTGAATCCAGGGCTGGGTTAAGAAATCTTAAGATCCCACGCTGTGAACATTTTAGGCCCTATTTTGGTCAATTTCTCCTTATCAAAGTGGTGCTATATGGATCAGGCTGATTTCCATTCTCCAGTCGTTTCTTTGGGATTTCTTCTATCACGCTGAGCCTAGCCTATGATAGGCTCTTCAGCTACAGTAGGATCACTGGATAAGATTGGGATCAGTAAATTGTAAGTAAACCTACTGGACTATTCAGTTTGAATTCAACTGCTGTCCATCCAACAAAAGGGATGCTAGTTAGAAGTAGGGGTGCAACGAATAATCAACATAGTTAACAAAAATTGATGAACAAATTAGTTGCCAATGAATTTAATCATCGATTAATTGGTAATGTCATAGGGCTGTCTGATGATGGTAGTGACACTGCTTACTGAAGTGAAGCATGATGGCAACACCTTCACGACCAAAAACCTCCAAAGTATGGCAGCATTTTGCTCTTAACTCAGCCAAAAAGGCTGTAAACGGCAACATTTGCAAAGCTGAGCTTTCCTGGCATAGTAACACATTAGTTATGCCAGAGCATCTGAAGAGGAGGCACATTGGCTTTCTGGATGATGAAGACCCGTCTCATTAAGCTAGCTAGCTACCTAGTTACGTTAGCTTAATGTTAAAAGCCATGTTATTTGAGCTGTAACATTTTCTATACATTTTATCAAGCTAAATTTAAAAGCTGATAGCTAAATAAGAACAATTGAATAACTGCAATTCACAATGCAAATAATCGATTCAATTCGTTTCAATAATCGATATTCGACTATCAAAGTAGTCGTTAGCTGCAGCCCTACTGATCAACTGCATGAGTTTATTAAAGTTATTGATCATTAACACACGTGAGGCAGATACAGTTTTAAATGTCACTCAGATTTCATACTGCTGAAATTTACCGCCAGAATGAAGCAGGTCTTAATTTTAGCATATGGGTTTGTTTTATGAATAGCTACCACCACATGTAAATAAGGAAATATCACAGTAATGCCTCTTTANATGGGTTTGTTTTATGAATAGCTACCACCACATGTAAATAAGGAAATATCACAGTAATGCCTCTTTAAGGCTAACACTAACATATGTTGCTAACAGGTGTTTTTAATAAACAAATGTGGTTGCACCATGATATTTGCAATGTGATAAATCGTGCTACCATTTATGAATCTGGGCCTATTGTTCTTAAAGGACTATTTGCCCACGCAGTTTTTCACAAAGTGCTTTGCTGTGAATGATTGAACCTTTCAGGATGCTCCTTTTATTCATAGTTTTCAGTCACGTGACTGGCGTGGAGACCTGGAGGGCAAAACAGCTTTCCAACATAAGGCCAACACTGGACACTCTATAGAACTGCAGCAGGCCTGTCAACTTTCCATCTGTTTCAAGCCACGAATATTTAGATCACCTCTCAAAAGAAGAAAA
>VXCM01009324.1:11106-24520 GCA_014773175.1 Lucifuga dentata | reverse complement strand
GCCAAAAAGTGACAAAAAACAAAACAGGAGACAAACTAAAACACACAACACGGGAGAGCTAAGAGCTGCTGCACACTCGCGCGCCACCATCTTGAATCACCTGGACTATTAGACCCGGTGGACTGGTGGCCATCTTGGATTTGACCTCTCACGATCCTCAGAGGTCAAATCTGACTTCCCTCCACATCTGAAAATAAACATTATGGTATGCACTATGTTATAAATTTCATGCTTTTCTCAAAAAAATGCACAATTTTTGTGGTTATCTGCTCTACTAATATAAAAACTGATTTTTTTTTTTTTTTTTCNTTTTTTTTTTTTTTTTTTCAGTAAGTGGTGGTTCTTACGCTGAACAAATAAGATTTTAAATAAAAGGAAGAATCTTCTACATCTGGACTTAAACCAGATCAATTATTTTCTGTTTTGTTGGTTAATATTTTACACAAAACTATTGAAGGACCATACCGTCCATTTTGCATGTTTGAGCCTAATATATCCAATTTTCATACATGTAACGTTACTGACAATCATTTCCCAAAGCATACTACTGGAACGGTGAATTAAAAGTGTTTTTCCTACCTTCCAGACCTCCAATGGTTCAGTTCATTCTGGTATTAAAATCAACTTGTTGATACTGTAAACGTTCTTGGGATAGGTAATCCATCGTCACCAACAAGACGCATATTCAGGTTTTGTTTTTTTTTTTTAAAGTTATGTAATTTTAGTTATGCAATAAAAAGTATGGAGTGAATGTATGCCTCCACCGGGGAATATAGTCCCAAAAGAAGACCTGCATTTATGGAAAAATTTAAAGGACCTTGACTTCATAAGGCTGCGTAACTATTAGCAGGGGAAACATGGATTTTTAAGGTGGGTGTATCGCTTGAATATTAATTTTGAAAGATTAAGAGATTTTGCAAAATATCAGGAAAGCTGAAATACGGTATTATCCTTTGGGAAATGATTGTCAGTAACATAACATGTATGAAAATTTAATTTATTAGGCTCAAACATGCACAATTGCTGGTATGGTCCTTTAAAGCAGCAAAGCAAATGAGATGTTGAAATTTAAACATACATATCAGATTACACACTGATTGGAAATCAGAAATCAATTATTATTCACAGTTATGGTATTTATATTCTCATATATGTATGAATTTATGCCTTTTTTCATCTGTATGGTCCTTTAACTAGCAATCTGATCATCAAAGACAGGTAACTTTCTTTGTGTGAAGTGGAAACCAGGGTGAGACGATAAAAGCCTTTGAGTAAATAAACTGTGCAAGGAGACTGTAGAGGAATAAAAGTAAAATCCATCTGATGAAGAGAGAAACAAATCTACACATTCTGCTGTCCTTGACATATTCTTTAAAGATGGCTGCAATCTTTGCTGGAATAAGCGAAGCTACTTGGGTTGAGATAAAGATAAAATATGCGTCTGAGCATGGAGGGGTCAAGGAGAAGTTTTATTAGAGGTGAACGGAGAGAAAGACGCAATACTATTAGCTACTTCCTGTAAAAGGTAGGATAAAGATTTGTGGTGTTACAGGAGGAAATTTTGGCTTAGAAGTGTGATTGATGCATGTTTTATTTCACATTTCTTTGCACATTTCTTTGACTAAAAGCATCAAACAAAATTAATGTCCTCTGACTCTTTACTTTTAGATTTTAGGATTTCAGGCAATGCTTTTACTTGAGGTCAAATACAGAACCGTACAGCGAGAAGAAGTATTAATCCTAAAATACAATATTAATAGTGAGGAGTGTGAAGGTGTGTGAAGGTCTACATTTCCCTCAGAACATCTTTAACCCTCTTCAATTTTAGTTCTCATTGAATGCGACTTTTATTTCTATCTTTAAAAAAAGAACTTCATGTACCAGGACTACAAATGTCGGATTATGAACAATCCTAAAAATTTTGATTCTAGAAAGAAAGACCAAAAAAAAAAAAAAGTTTAAAAAATTCTGGAAATAAAGCTTTAAAAATATGCAGAAATATTGGAAAAAAAAACCCCCATCAAAAATCAAAAATAGTAGAGGACAATACCTAGATAGAAGCAGAAAAATGGAAAATGTTTGATTACTTCTACAAAAGATGGAGGGGAAAAAATAAAAGAAAACTCTACAAAATTATTACACATTTATTTGACTTGTGAGTAATTATTCACATACCTTCACTTCACTATGATACTCTGAGGCAGCAGTCAACAAAAGGTTCGAGAAGTGACCAAAGGTCGCCAGTTCAGTCTCTGGACAGGCAGGAGAATGTGGGTGATGCAGGTGAATGAGCAGCATCACCACCGAAGTGCCCTTGGGCAAGGCGACAAATCCCCTCCTGCAGTTACACAGTGACTGTTTTCAAGGTGCTGTTAGAGTCAGCATTTTCAAAATATGTCATCCTGTCTAATAATTCATTTTTAAAGCCAAAATCAATGAAATCTAATACTGTAAAAACGGCTGTTGTCCCTCATGCATTCTTTTATTAGTACTATAGGGGACGCTACAGCCACAAACTATGGTTAGTCCACAGAAATACTAACAAGTACGTTTCTTTGTTTTTGTCTGACTAGTGCAGCACCTGTTGAAAACGTGCTTGTTTGGACCGGACTTTATGGTGCACCGCAGTCTGCCTTAAGTGGCCGTGGAGCAGAGCATATGCTGCCGTGCCCAGAGCGTATCCTGCCACCCGGACTACTTTTTACCAGCACAGCTCAATTCGAGAACCGCTCATCTAAACAACTTCACACGTGATGCTGCACATCCTTGGGTCCTGAGCAATTAACCAGCCGCATATCAACTTCATACAGTGCTGGGTTCTAGAGATGTTGGTACCACAAACAGAGATTTCTGACTTTATAGATGATAAAAATATGGACAATGTCAACTTATCTGGAACTAAACAACTTGTTGCCCAATGACCTATTTTGTCTTTTTTTTTTTTTTTTTTTTTTTTTTGTTTTTTTTGTCATGTCCTGACTTTGTCTTCTTATAAAACTGTTTTAAGTTTTTGACATTTCCCCAACACAGTTCCATCACATTTGATTTGCTGCATTTTCAAAGTTTGCATGTAGTTTATTTTAGTCTGGCAGCTGCATTGTTGGAAATCAGTACAAGATTATGGAGGAGAAAAAAAGAGGAAACAGGAAAAACAAAAGAATATAAATAGTATGTTTCCACGCACGTTAAACTTTTTGATTATACTCAGATTGAGGCAATTAATCAATTTTTTTTCAACCGTTATGTAAAGACCATAATTAGATTGAAATCAGCGTAAATCAGAGCAAACTTACTCCAAGTATCCTAGATTATGTGATGTGAAAATTAATTTGTTCAGACATATAAACGTTATAATCAGAGACCTCAGTTTGAAAATGCAGAATCCTATTAATTACATTCATGCCTACATCTTAGCTGCATTTTCACTATAGTAGCAGAACGGCCACCACAGTCCTGGGAAGCGCTTTTTGTGAAAATGTTTAGAATGTTTTCATTTGCCATTCGCTTTTGCTGTAGTTATAAATTAAAACCTGAACTACCTAACGAGAGAAGAGCGGGCCAGACCAGACCAGTGTGGCCTATGTTGGAGCAACTGCCGAGGAAGAGCGAGCTAACTGGAGGGATCGCGTCCAGGATCTGAATCTGATCTGAGTCAAACCTGTCCCCCCAGACGGAGAGACGACACTCACGAGGGTGAAAAAGTAACATCTTCNTCTGAGTCAAACCTGTCCCCCCAGACGGAGAGACGACACTCACGAGGGTGAAAAAGGAACATCTTCACCTTAATTCATCACGTAGGGTCAGACTCTCAGATTACGGGCATGTTAGGCTGAAAAGGAAGCAGCGAGTGTATCTTCTGCTATAGCCTAGCGTCCGGCCTTTAACATATATAAATTTAAGTAATATCACATGAATGCTGTTGTGCTGTAATATCAGCATGGCTGTGATTCGGTCGTAGGCACGAGGCCGCCCGAATTACAGCTGTTCTACAACAACAACAGTTCTACTGTTACCATTTATTAGTTAAAAGTACCAAGACAACAGATTATTATTTGTTTATTTATTTGGCTCCACTGAGACAAACAGTTCTGCAGCTGGACTGTTGCTAAGCAACACATAAACATTTTCCTGCAGACTAGCTTGCTGGCTACTTTGTATACATGTTACCATTGGCCAGCTACTTTGTATGATCGTATCTGCATGTTTCCAGTGAAATAAGAGTCTCTGACGTTCTGGTGGCAGGTGTCATAGAGTCCTACACGGCTCGGGATGCGTAGGGTCCTGAGACAATTTACAAATCGGGCCGAGTTTGAGCTGAATTTCACAACAGTGGCTTGGCCCAGGCCGGGCTCAGGCTATTTTTTTTTCCTCTCTCCACTCACATCATAACACGCCTCCTGATTGCTGCTCAAAAACTGCAGCATTGCTACTTTCTGAATGCTGCAGCAGCAGCTGGCAGCTGCTACTTTTATTCTGAAAAGAGCCAAACTTCCGGTTTTGATTTAAAAAGAAAAAAAAAAAAAANCAAAAAAAAAAACAGACCATGGGCCTTGGGTCAGACTGGGGCTGAGAACTGAAGTATGGCTTCGGGTCGGATTCGGACTGCAGGGCTCCAATGTGTAATTCTGATGAGTTCACAGCCTGATCAGAGAGAATGTTACTCCATCGTTTCCTGCTGTCAGTGGTCTCAGTTAATGTAGGCTAATTAATGGTTAATAGAACATTTGTAAGGCGGAGTGATACATATAGTTAAAAGTCCCAGTGCTGTTATACTCTAATATCAGCACTCCTCCTGGAAGGCCTCTTATCCAATCAAAATGCTTGGTCGGAACTAACTGTTGTATATATGCAGTGTGTGTGTGTGTATATATATATATATATATATATAGATAGATATGTATATAGTGAGGGACAGGGAGGGTTTGGGAGCGTTTACACACTTTAAATGCAGTTTGGGTCTGCTGCAGAAATCCCTGAACATACCTTTATCTCGTCTCTACTCTTACAATAACTAACTCTGGGGACAGGTAGGACCATTTGCTTCTTTATCATTGGTGGAAGTGGGCTTATTGTTTCATCACAACACCCCAGACACACTACCTGCACCTACCCACACACACATGGACACACACGTGCGCACACACATCTACCAGCCCACCAGGCTCACTGTGAGCCTTGATTAAAATTTCCACTATATTCCGCTTCAGTTGGTAGGATGGTGAATCGTGTGTCTGCGCACAGATGGAGCTCACACACACACACACACACACACACACACACACACACACCTGTCAAAATCCTCTTTTCTGACATCTGCATGTGAAAATGGGAAAACACCTCCAATAAAAATGTTGTTCCTCTCGTCCCCAGAGCTGCAGAGTGGGTGTGGAATCAGATGTTCCTCTGTACAGACCAGATGAAAGGACAGAACGCAGATTCTTCCTATTTATAACATTCATATACAGTATTTCAAATCTGTACTTTTTGTTTTCAAACCTCGGATTAGTAAGAATGATCTTCCAAGTCACTTTATACTGTATCTTACTTTCATAGTAACTCTGAGATCCGTTCATATTCCACCAGACAGCTAAACATGTACCTGCAGTTCAATTCAGTTAGATTTCATGGAGCTCAGATGTGAAATATTTATTCTCAGTTGCTGAGATTTTAACCTTGTTTGAATTTTTACAAACACAATTTGAAAAGTGTGTTAACACCTCTTTGTTAGTTTTTCTTTTTTTTTTTTTTTGTATTGTATATGTGTTAAAATGTGGTTTTCCTAGGTGGAGGCCTTGGATAAGCCTCGTCTCCACCAGCACACTGTTGATATAAAATATGCTTTGTGTTGAGTTTTACTAAATTGTGCTAAATAAAATAAATAAAAATAACTAAAAGAAAGATGACATCTGTCTCTGCATCTGTGGATGAAGTCAGGAAAACGTTACATGGGGCAAGAATGGAATAGCTGTGAATGAATGAAAGAAACGTGAATGAAACTTCGTGTCAACCCATCGTTGTCATGGAGATGAGGGAACGCTGAATGTGATTGGACCAAACCAAAGCAGAGAGATATTCTCACACAGATGGCAGAGCAGTTGGACATTCGGCTTCACTTTCTCTGCTGCGGAGAAAGCAGAGAATTTTGACTTGTTGCGTCACAGCAACTTCCATCCGGAGTCCGGAGACAGTTGTGGTTCGGTCCAGATCTGGACCAGAATCCGGGTTTTGAGGATGACTGAACTAAGTAAATGAAACATGGTAAAACCGTAATCTCTAATTCAGACCAAAGCAAACAGACCACCAGTCTGAAAAGCCTTCGTATGATCCCTGAGGACAAAAAAGCTTGAGTCGCAACCTTTAAAACATTCATCCGCAGAGGCAGAATTCCACGGAAACTAAATGAAGTGCTTTGAAATGTCACACTTAGCAGACTGTGGTCAAACACCAGGCGTGCTGCCGATGAGCAAATCACTTCATCAAGTTATCAGTTCATTAAACAGAAAATTTAATGAGCTAAATGAAATTAGTATTTCAGAGAAACACCACTTTCACTTTTACTATTACCTATACGTTTCCACCTCTAAAGTCTTTCGTGGGAAATGAAAGCCGATAATGAAATTAATAGAATTTATTGACAATGAAAAAAGGATGATTGCCTGGGAAGGAAGATGACCGCATGAGGCTGCAGATGAGCTTCTCATTCTGTGTGTGTGTGTGTGTGTGTGTGTGTGTGTGTGTGTGTGTGTCTATCCATCCCTGTCTGCCTCCTCATCGAAAATGTTCTGTGTGGAATTAACGCCAGCTGTTTCACCACCCTTTTTGTGTTTTGCAGTCAAGTGGAATTCATTCATTTCTCTGAATGTGCATGATTGGAATTAACAGCGCTTCGGCATAAAAACGAAATAAAAATAAAACTGGAATGCAAGATTTTGCACACGCTGAAGTGGCTCTTATGATATTCTCAGGCAAAGGGCAGTTATTCAGATAATATTCACATTCAATGCTTCATGAGGCGATGTGACCATAACATGCAGAAACAAGAGACTGCAGCCATTAGATAACATTTCCATTACTGCTTTTACATTTCCTCCCTCATTCCGGGCCATTTTTTGGCTCTTTTCGCTCTGAAATGGACTTCAAGTGGACTTATTTTTTAAGTTTTACACCATGTTCAAAATAGAACAATTTTGTTCGTTGAGTCACAAAATATTTATAAAACCAAATGTTTAGTATATTGACTTTTTCTGCAATAAAAATAACCTCATGAAAAAAAAAAATAACATGAATCACGAAATACACCAATAAATAAAGTCAGTGGTGAAGTCAGGATTATATTTATTGGTTGGACCTGTGGGACTAAAACAGCATCATGTGACTCACATTTCAACCATCATTTAGTTTTTTAATATATATCTATGCTGAGGTGCAGGATATACATTAGTTTCATGTTTCTCCACCATAATTGCTTTAAATCCCATAATAACTCATTTGAGTCACATCTATAGGGCTGAAAGCGACAATAGAACCGTTTTTGAACACAGTGAAATGATAATGTATTTATGTATGATGTATGTATTGTATGTATTTTATGTATTTTATCTTATTTGTTTTTACTGGAATACTTAAAGGACTAACCGGCAGTTTTTCAGGTTTGAGCACAATAAATACGACCTATACACATAAATGTTTTGCATATTTGTTATCTAAAAGATAAGAAATATGTTTCATCTGCCTGCCTCATTTTATTCATGAAGTATGCATCCTCAAATCTTCATTACAAAGAGTTTGTTGTCTTACAATTAGTATCAACATGAGCCAATCTAATACTAAAATTAATCATTTCTTGCCCAGTCATAATATATTAATATCAGTAATATCAGATGTTATCACATATCAAAAGGTTTCACAGCGGTCTAAACTGATTCTGGAGCTCAAAGAGGCCGATTCATCAGTCAGCCAACAAGTTGCTCCTGCAGATTAGAACTCAGTCTAACAGTTCCCAGATATTCCGGATCCTTCCTGCTGACCGTCTCGCTGCCCCACAGCTTTCATGTTGTCAATGATTAGCGCCGGCCATGTTTGTTGCCAACTATGATGACTGGTTTCTATGGCGTCCGACAGAGAGAGACATCTGGAGCTGGGTCGCCAGGGCAACATGGTAGCATGGGTGAGGACTGCTGGGGCAACGGCCTCGACAACACAGAAGGAACTGAATGTGTGTGTGTGTGTGTGTGTGCATGTACCATTGTAACATAATACAAAAAGATTAAAGGCACAAAATCTGAAATTTATTGATTTAGTGGAATTTAAAATTGCACAAATAATGTTTAAAGCAAACAAGTTACTTCCTGCTAACATACAGCAATTGTTCACAAGTAAGACAGGAAGTTATGAATTAAGAGAAAATTTTAAATTTAGGAAGCAGTTTGCTCATAACACTTTAAAGAGCAGGTGTATTTCAGCTTGTGGGGTAAATTTATGGAATTGTTTAGATAATGAAATTAAAAAGAGTACAACTATGAATCAGTTTAAGAATTTAAAAAAAAGACTGCTTGAAAAATATAGTAGTATGGAACAGTAAATGTGTATTTGGTCCTCTTGGGTTGTGCCTTTTTGTTTTTGTTTTTTTTTTGATTATGGTTATTTTTATGTATGTATATGTGTATGTGTGTAGGTGTATATATGCGTGTGTGTGTGTGTGTGTATATATATGTATTTATATATGTTTATTATGAGGCATATAGGTCGGTAAATAATGTTAAACTGTATATGAATNTGTGTATATATATGTATTTATATATGTTTATTATGAGGCATATAGGTCGGTAAATAATGTTAAACTGTACATGAATATATGGTTGTTTGGAAACTATGCTTATATTTATCTGTAAATCTTTGTTGATATCTATGTAAGCAATAAGTTGGTAAACATAATCAAACAAGCAGGAAATGATAAGAGATGAGCTGCAGAAATATGTAGTGGGTAGGAGTTAATAAGTTATACTTCATCCTACTTGTTTTCAGACAACTTTTTTTTTCTTTTTGACTATTTGTTTTGTTTGTTTGTTTTTTTGTTGTAGTGTTATGTCTGAAATGAATGAATGAATGAATGAAAAGGCGTTTTTATACCAGGCGCGACGTGAATAAGCAGCAAATGTTCGGACGAGAAACTCGTGTCAAGGACTATTTACACCTGTCGCGATGCAAATTTATGACTGCTCATCAAGAAAGTTTCACAGTGCAACAAGACATGAAGATGGATTCAACACAGGGTCAGACTGGGATCCTAATTTTTACCAGGACTTTAAGGTGTCGGGGGNGGTAGTATACTATACTCCAATGATGCCAGAGGTGGGGGCAAATAAGTCCATAACTGTCCACTGTTTCCTGTTTCTCCATGCCAAAATTAGAAAAGAAAAAAAAATTAAGTTTGCTTAGTTTAAGTTAATTTTAATTAATATTATATTGTGCAGTGCAAAGGCCACCGGCCCATCGCCACTGGCTGGCCCACCGATGGCTGCGGCCCACTGGGAAAAGTCCTACCTCTCCCGATGGCCAATCCGACCCTGATTCAACGTCATCCAGTGATGATTTGGTGCTGATGCTTTTGACAGGAAAGAAGACGGGGAGTTTTACTGTCTGATACAGGAGTTGAAACTTTACCATAACGCTTCAGACCAGATTTCAGGATGTGAGTGGGACAGTTTGAACACTTCCTGGAGATGCAGCTCCATATCTGAGGGGGCAGAGGACAAATTTCAGGGAGCCAATCGATGCAGATCAGTGTATGGCAGTGCATCTCAGATCATATTAATCTCTGAGCACAGTTTTATTACAGTCCATGTGTAAAGGCGCACACACCGGGCGCTCAGCGTGCCTTTATGTGCATCTGTAGGATGAACCAGGCCTTTACGCATGCCGTGTATCATGAAGCACAGGCTTCATCTATAACAAAACTGTGCCGAGTCAGAGAGAGAGAGAGAGAGAGAGAGAGAGAGAGAGAGAGAAACGAGCCCCTGATAAGACATAACGTGAATGAGGATTTTAAAACATTTATTGTGGCATAACTGCAGATCTGCTGCCCACGAACGGCTCATCAACCCAAAACCTCCACCAGCGTTTCCATTTATGCCTCGCCACGCTAACTTCAGGCGCCGCTCTAAGATAGCAGAACTCATTTCTGAGCAGCTGCGACTCCAGCTCTCTTCCAGTAAGTCCTGACTCATTGATTTTCATTCTCAACTTCAGAAACTGACACTTTGCGGAAGCCGAACCTGAAGGACGGAGAGAACATTTCCCCCCAAAACTTCACTGTGGTCACTTTGAAGTCCACAGAGCTGTGACCGTCTCACTGTCTTCACAGGAAACTCTCACCATTAAAAAGTTGCTGAGTTTCATTTCATGACATGGACATAAGAGCTCAAACCTCAGTCAACATCGAACGTTTACTTTAGCTGATGTTACATCTCAGGAAATTGTCAATTACTTATATTTTATGATTAAAATGGGATGATTCATAAAACACAGTGCCAGATAACACATTCCATCAGTCACAGACTCCAAAGATGAGATATCTTTGTTGTTGTTGGAGGTCAAAAAGAAATTTTGTGTAGCATTACTCGTAAAAAGGCAAATACATAAATAAATACATAATAGAACACTGTACACTACAGTATAATACTGTACACTACAGTATAACCAGAATAATGGAAGATCTATACTGCAAAGTAGCAGCAAGTGAGTAAAAGTACAAATAAATATAGTTAAACAGCACTTTATTGTGTAGGAAAAGGAAGGAAGGAAGGAAAGGAGAAAAAGATTTTAAAAAAGCAAAGGAAAAGGGGGAAAAAGAAAGGAAAANAAGGAAGGAAGGAAAGGAGAAAAAGATTTTAAAAAAGCAAAGGAAAAGGGGGAAAAAGAAAGGAAAAAAAGAAGAATTTGCCTAGAAAAAGACATTACCATGACTCAGGATTGGACTGGGATCCTAATTTTTACCAGGACTTTAAGGTGTGTGTGGGTGTGTGGGTGGGGGANAGGGGGGGGGGCAATAATAGGAAGGCCAGAGGAAAATGCCTATGATACCACAGATGGGGCGAATAAGTCCGTAATTGTCCGCTGTTTCTCTGCCAAGAAAATTATGAAAGAAAAAATTATGTTTGCTTAGTTTAAGTTAATTTTAATTAATATTATATTGTGCAGGGCAAAGGTCACTGGCTGTCCCACCGATGGCTGTGGCCCACCGGGAAAAGCCCGCCTCTCCCGACGGCCAATCCGACCCTGCCAGGACTCCTGGTAGTGTTCGGATCTCTTACGTCTCTTATCTTAGCATCAATCTTTAAAATATGAAGCTCTAAAGCGCAGGGTTTATGTTTCCTTTTTTAAATTTAACATGTAATTTTTACTTCGACGCCAGAGGAAGCAGCTTAAATTGTGGCTGTTAAATATGTAGCAGCTTATTAACATGATGATCTTCACGGCGTTTACCTGACACACCTTACACAACATCTCACAATAGGGCAATGATGCACTGATGGAAGCTTTAAGAATGAGCTTTAGTTATTACGGTGCTTATTTAGCGTGACGTCATGGTCATATTACTGCAAATCTAATCAGTTGTTTCTTATCAAAATCTGTCTGTCCACCAGTTTTTTAAGAAATCCAATCTTTTTTTTTTTTTTTTTTTTGGCTCTGCAGAGGTTATATGAAAACATAACCTGTTTGGCAGAAGTAATAAGGGTGATATTCATCAGTCTCAAGTATATCAGCTCATATATAATAATAATCAATGGCAATCCATGGAGGATTAAGCGTTAAATTAAAAAAACTGAATATGTATTCTCTGAAAATAGAATTATATGAGAATATTCCTGTTTCCTTGTAAATTGTGGTGATATTCAAGTTTGTCTCAGTCCTCAATTTGCATAAATTTACTCAAAAGTCCCTTTTATACTAATAACAGAGAAACTTAAAGCGTTTTGGTACTTTCTCAGTTTGACGTGGCATTTATTGGCCTGCTGTGTAATGAAGTAGAAGATCTGTAGAAGTAGAAGTTTCATTTTTATTTTCTTCCTTTTACAAGTCAGAAAATAAGGGAATACAAGTGTTCAAAGAGAGAAAGCGTAAAAATAGAGATTTTTAACTAGTAATTGTGTCAAAAGGGATCTTTTACTGAGTTCATTTTATATTGCAATATATTCTTCTCTGTCGCCATCTTATTCCATTCTAACCTTTATGTTATTTAAATTTAGCCTTGATTGTTTCATGTTTATTCATCCATGTAAAATCTGATTGTTAGATAAACCTGTTAGATAAATGGCTCCTTTGGGTGTTAGATAAACCTAAAGGAGCCAATGAGCAATGATCATTACAGTATTTATTTGCTTAAGCATTGCCGATATCGGAATACATTATTCCACGACCTGGGAATAATTTAGTTACCCTGCATAAATAACTTCTGATGTACTTGACTTGCTTCTCCGGACAAAAGGGAATCCTCAAAGGGTAACATACCGTTAACGATACAGGGTAAATCCATCTGAAGTACTGTACGTTAGTTTTCATTTGACGTTACCGGGTCAAAGAAGTAGAAAGGGAGGAGAGGTAAAGTAAGAGTAGAGAGGTAGAAGAGTGTGGGTAACAGGAGGAAGAGGAGAGGAGCCGATTAAACAGCTTAAGGTCTTAAGACTGGAGTCTGTGAGGTGAGGTCATCTCAAGAATTACAAGGAGAGAGAGAGAGAGAGAGAGAGAGAGAGAGAGAGAGAGAGNTGTGAGGTGAGGTCATCTCAAGAATTACAAGGAGAGAGAGAGAGAGAGAGAGAGAGAGGAGTGTGAATGGAAATCCATTATGGCATCCAGTAAGCACACTCTCTTCACTCCTGCCTCCTGGACTCAATACATGGTCCCCTGACACACACACACACACATGCACGCATACACACACACACACACACACACACTGTAACTTTCCCTGAGGATTCAGTAGACCCATTCTAAGTATTGATTTTGATGGAGACCTGAGCTGCTGCTGAGACTGACTCACTTTAGACTGAGTGGACATAAGCTTTAACACAGACAGACATACACAGTCAGTGTGTGTGTGTGTGTGTGTGTCTCCTAGCATACACTGACACTGGTATTAAAGCAGATGTGGGACCCAGCAGTGTCTCTATGTTAAGTGAAGTCAGTGCCATTTAAACAGGCAAATGTGACATTTGATTCCAGGGGAAGGGAAGGGGGGGNTGAGGGGGGCACTAGGAGGCAAACAGAGCAAACAGACACACACACTCATAGGCTTCCAGCGTCACACACACACAAATATTTGCACATGCACAAAAGTGACATTTGAGTAGAAGAGAGGCGTAAAGGGAGCGGAGATTTTCTACAATTTAAATAATCCTTAAGGGGGCGGGGGGGG
>VXCM01009324.1:0-11036 GCA_014773175.1 Lucifuga dentata | reverse complement strand
TCTCTCTCTCTCTCTCTCTCTCTCTCTCTCTCTTCCTCCACACCTACTTCCTGCTCCTCTGCACCTCCTCCCTTGCCCAATCATCGATGAAGGAGCATCTACATCACACAAATGCTATATGCACTGCTGTAAACATCAAGTGCTGGGTGACGACGTGACGGACCCTCAAAAACGGCCTCCACAGCTGCAAGATTTGCCATCTCCATGTTAAAGGACCATACCACCCATTTTGCATGTTTGAGCCTAATATATTTAATTTTCATACATGTCACATTACTGACAATCATTTCCCAAAGCATGTTACTGGAATGATGAATTAAAAATGTTTTTCCTACCTTCCAGACCTCCATTGGTTTCAGTTTATTCTGCTATTAAAATCAACTTGTTGATACTCAAAACATTCTTGGGATAGGTAATCCATCATCACCAACAAGACGTGCATTCATGTCTGTATTCATGTGTTTTTTAGAAGTTACGTAAGCACAATAAAAAGCGTGGAGTGCATGTATGCCTCCACCAGAGAATATAGTCCCAAAAGAAGACCTGCGTTTATGGAAAAATTTAAAAGACCGTGACTTCATAAGGCTGCATAACTATTAGAAGGAGAAACATGGATTTTTTTGATTTTGAAAGATTAAGAGATTTTGCAAAATAGCAGAAAAGCTGAAATACGGTTTTATCCTTTGGGAAATGATTGTCAGTAATGTAACATGTATGAAAATTGAATATATTAGGCTCAAACATGCAAAATGGATGGCATGGTCCTTTAAGATGCAGAAGACAGGAGGTGAAATCTGCATAGGTGTGTTGGCTCTCAGGTTTTCCTCCTCAGGGCTCAGCTGAGTCACGCATTTAACCTTTGCTCTCCACAAAAAAAACAAAAAATTTGCTGCAGGGGAAAAGCTGCCTCTTTCCCTCATATGCCTAAATGATGCAGCGCTGAAATACATTTAAATTTGCTTAAACCCATTTTTAAATGAAAACAAGTCCACACACCCACACATGCACACACACACACACACACACACACACACACACACACACACATTTGGTGCTGGCATCCTCAAAATTTCATTACATCACATGCATCCCTACCTGAGAGGCATATGGGGACAGGCTGGTTACAGCGAGTTACAGCAGACAGGTAAGCAGGAAGCCAGCTGGACTCAACACAAACTCTGACTTCATTTTGTGGATGCTGCCAGACAATAAAGCGAATTACACAACACACAGCTCCAGCCAATGAAATCAGCCGATTTAACGAGTGAGACGCTGTGAAGAACTTCACACTAACTTTCAGTGCAACACAGAAGAAGAAGAATAAAGGTGTTTTCAGACCTGGAGTTTATTTGCTCTGGTTTGAATCAGGAACAAAAACAGTTCCAATGCTGCATTTAGCGCTCTGTTTGTTTTGCTTTCACACAGGAAGAAAATTCAACCCAAACACAATATATCTGCAAAAGTCGTATGAGAACATGGATTTTTAATTGCATCTTGAATTTCTACTCTTTTAAGTTGCATTTTAAAAATGTTATAATTTCAGGTGATGAATCAAGCCCACTGTTGGATTCAGGGTAACATCACAATGGAACTGTTGTACACATTATTGTAATGTTTCTAATTTCCTGCTANTTTTTTTTTTTTTTTTTTTAGATAAAGTCTCTGTGGTGACTTTATACGGCCCCTAAAGTAGTTCCCAGACTTTCTGATGTCCTTTTCTGATATTCCTCGGTACGGTTCCATAATAATACCTCATCTTTCATCTTTTCAACACCTAACCTGGCAGAGTTCCTCAGACTCGCCTTTTCTCATTTTCTCCTCTGTCTCTTTCCATGAACCTTTACATCACCGCCTGCTGAACGACCAGCTAAGGAGCGAAAACACAACCACTTCATACATGTTTAAGGGTCATGACATGAATAGTTTTCACTGGGTTAATTAGGGTTCACTCACTCATTCACTCACTCATTCATTTACTCAGTCACTCATTCACTCGCTCACTTGCTCATTCACTCAGTCACTCATTCACTCGCTCACTTGCTCATTCACTCAGTCACTCATTCACTCACTCAGTTGTTCACTCAGTCACTCATTCAGGTGCTCGCTCACTTACTTATTCACTCGCTCACTCATTCAGTCGCTCACTCATTTACTCAGTCACTCATTCACTCGCTCACTTGCTCACTCACTCACTCCCTGACTCAGTCACTCATTCACTCACTCACTCTCTCACTCACTCACTCCCTGACTCAGTCACTCATTCACTCACTCTCTGATTTATTCACTCCTTCATTCCCTGTCTCCCTCTTGCTAGCTCAGAGAGTAAAACCGCGTAGCTGTATGTTTCCGGTTCTTTCCGGCTCTTTCTCTAGCTTGGTGTTTGAAGTGAGCAGCCTTCTTGGAGGTTCTGATTCATTCTGCATCCATTTCTCAGGGGAACCATGAAACAAGCTCATTCCTTTAAACAGTCGTTTATGTCACTTTTCAGAAAATAAATACCAGCTGGGCAAAGCAACAGATGCCCAAATCTCCCACTTCCTCAAATCAGTCTGGGAATTACATGTTAATTTTGAATAAACATAAAAATATGTTTTGTGTGATCACTACTAAAAAAAAAAAAAATACTCTGGAAGGATTTTAGATTTTACAAGCTGATCAAGATCCACCAAATCTTAAAAAAGATTAAAAAGACGCTGCTCAAACCGGACATCTAGAAACAAATAGGAAGGAGTTGACAGGTGAGAGCCGTTATTCCCTTTCTGAGACGTCCTCCATCGATGATGACAGCCAATAGACATCCACCTTCACCTCTGAGACAACCAATCATATCCTCCCCCCGAGTCCCCAAGAGCCGGGCGTCATTAGCATTGTGAGGGGCCTCTGGGTGATGAGNCTCCCCCCGAGTCCCCAAGAGCCGGGCGTCATTAGCATTGTGAGGGGCCTCTGGGTGATGAGTTTAATGGTGATTAATGGGACAGCCTCTTAGTGGAAAGCTGACACATTATTGGCTGAGAGTCACATTGGCATTAGCCAATCAAAATGCAGGACTGTAGATACTTGTTCTCATCTCCTACCCTGATAAGAGGCGAATGAGTCACGAGAGAGTGAAAGAGAGAAAGTGAAAACTGCCTTACTTTCTGTCACACTAATGAATGCGCGCACGCACACGCACACACACACACACACACACACACAAAGCAATAAGCCAATACTGACGGCTCATATCAGACTGACCCTCCTCAATAATCAATATCTGCATTCTATGTATGTCTGTGTGAGTGTGTATGTGTGTATATGTGTGTATTTTCTTCAATTCAAATGAACCAGACAGCTGCACAAGTGTGCGTTTGTGTATTTAGCATACGTACATACATCCATTTAAGTGTAAAGCTGTATAATGTGTGCGTCTACATGTACATATGTGTGTTTGTTTAGCGAAGTGTAGTGTGTGTATGTGGGTATTTAGTCCCTGCATAACTGGCTATAGTGTTTTATTCCATTTGAGGCCGTTTATGCTGCCTGGTTAAAGTTTGATGAGACTTCTGCCAGTAAATGAAAGCAGTTAAAAAATTTGGAGAGACACATTGTGGAAAATACACTGTGTTTGTGTGTGTGTGTATGTGTGTGTGTGGCATACTGTCAAAATCTGAGTTACCCTGAATAAAGTTCAGGTTGTTTGTTAGTGTGGAATGTGTCCCACCGCTAACAAGCAGTTGTCCTTGATTGAGGCATGTGTGTGCGTGCTTCATCTGTGAGCTATGTAGCGTGTACATGTGTGTCTGCGTGTGTGTATGTTTGTGCACGTGGATGGCGGAAATGAGAGTGTGTGAGATTGGCATGTAATTATCACAGTGTCAGCTCAGTGATACTCTGCTGGGTCGTTCATCCTCTGACTGTCATCTCCACACACCCTCCAGGGCCGAGAGAGAGAGAGAGAGAGAGAGAGAGACTGGCCTTTATTTTAAACTTGCAGTNACCCTCCAGGGCCGAGAGAGAGAGAGAGAGAGAGAGAGAGACTGGCCTTTATTTTAAACTTGCAGTGGAAAAGAAAAAGAAAAAAATCCTGAAATGAAGTCCAGCATAACTTCAAAGCCGGCTGCTTCCTGCGATGAAAAGGAACATTCTCTGGATTCATTCTTAACCTGAATTAGAACTCAAATTTGACAAAGTCTGTGAAGTCACATCAAAGTAAAGAAGATCTAAAGGAAAGCAAGACATAGCATAAAAGACATATCAATCAATGCTTCGTTTTCTTAAAAACACCATGGGAGGAATTCATAAAATACAGCTCCAGATTAACATGTTGATAAGGTTAAACACGTTTGCTCGTTCATGTTAGCATCTTTTAGCATTTGCCTTGAAAGAGGCATTGCTAAGGTATTTCCTTGTTTACACGTTGGGGAAACGATTCATAAAACACAGCATCAACACAAAAATTTCTACCTACTTCAGTCTGATGGTAAAGTTCTTTGGTATGATATCTGTTTTAAACTATTTGCCTCACATGTTAGTGATCAATAAAAGTGATCAATAAGTGCACTCAGCTGATCAGTGTGTATTTAAATAGTGAGTTTTGATCTGATCTCACATATTCTAGTGGCACCGAGCCTTTTCCTAAAGCCTCATCACTGTGCTCTGCGTGTCTCTCGCACACACACTTTATCTTTTTTTTTTTTTTTTTTNTTTTTTTTTTTTTTTTTTTATCTACCAATCAGAAGTCTCCATTCTCTACGAAGCGGAATGACATATAAACTCATTTATACATATATCACATTCATATATTCACAAATACTTCTGCATGGACCATTATGGTAAATTATGGCGTTTTTAGCATGCTCCAAGCTCCTGTTTTGAGGTAGGCTTACGTAAACTGTTAGTATGGATTCCACTCACTGTTTTATAAATGAAGACATAGGAATGGGCCACTTTGATGAGGACAGGGGCCAATGAAATTTCATTTTCACAGTCAAAAGCCCACACATTAAATAATACAAAAATCACTGTGAACTCAGTACACACACCTGTCAACACTGAGCTTTGAAAATTCCCTCAGTATCAAAAGAATAGATTTGAGCTAATAAATGACGGAAAAAGATAGCACAATCTTGTCCCCTTGTAGATCCCTCTGGTGATAAATAGCAAGAAAACACAATGAAACTGTACTGCAGATCTCAATGTTCAAATCGTACTCCAATAATACTATCCGTAGTTTTGTCCACCACTTGTATGATAAAGTGTTCAAAAAGGATATTTTTTAATCAAAATCCCTGCTCCTCCTGAACCTTTTTGGGCTCTTATATGTATATGTCTATTATGTATGTATGTATGTATTATTTCTATTATTCTATTATGTATATATTTGTACATAAATACTGTTTATGTAAAGAGGTCCAACCAGAACATCCATCGACTCCGCAAAGATCACAGCTTTATGAATGAACTTAAAATGATCACATTTATTTACCCCATTACTTCAAATATCTTACATTAATTCATACAGCAAAGTTGACTAAACCCTGTCCTGTAACGGCAAATTAATAACACCTTAATTAATATCTATCAAGGTAAAATTTTATCTTTGATTCCTGTCATGTTGAACATTTAATAGAGAAGATGAACATTTGTTTTTTTTCAATTCATACTCAAAAAGAACCCCATAAATTTTCCCACAAAGTGGATGAAACTGGACATGGCCCAAAACTCAAACATTTTAGAAAAATGAAACCAAAAATGGCTGCCAAATGAATTCTGGCCTATCAGAACCCAAAATTCCAGAACAAAAATGATTAGTGTTTATCGCATCAAAAAGGACAATGAAAGTCAGCCTGAGTCAGCGTTCAGAAGCAACTCTGATAAGATTACAGTCCTGTCATCCTTTAAATAATCCAAAACATGCTGCTTTCTTTAGAAAAGCAGAACGTTCAGATATTTTCATCATCGCTATGCTGCTTAAGTTACTTCATAAAAAAAAAAAGTTTCTTCTTACATCTTGAAGCTGCACAAACAATGGAAAACTATTATGAATGGATGTAAGAAGATGGACAACATTGCTGTCCATTATTCAGGGAAACAATACTTTCCATTTCTTTCTCCATTTTCTTCCCTCCTTTATTTCAACTTGCTCCCACAGTCGCCAGATTAGAGCTGATGATTGGTTTAGCTGTCGTACTATTAATCTGCCTGTTCCTGTGTTCAGAGAGATGAAATCTCTGCTCCACTCCTTCCTCTTTCCAATCGCTTTCACCTGAACATCAGAAGACAAAGCACAAGTATTTAAAAGCCCATTTATGAGGCTTTAGGAGTGAAACCAGAGTGAATACGTTTCTCAGGCTTTCACCAAGAATTACCAAGTACAAATAATATTTGAACTGGAAATGCAGTCCGGCGAGCTAAATCGGTACAGCATGAGACTCTTAACATTCTGGAGTCTCAAATGAATTTTTCAAGAAAACTCTTCATTCAAGAAAAAAAAAAAAAAATNAAAAAAAAAAAAAAAAAAAAAAAAAAACTAAACTAAAATAAATCATATAAAAGTTGTCAATTTTCTACTTGATTCTATAAAATTGTAAAAAATAAAATAAATCTCCAAAAATCAGCAAACAATGGCCCAGATTCATATCCCAGCAATAGCGAGTAGCATTGCCTTAATGTGCACCGTGATAACTGAAGCTCATTCACAAAACTTCTAGATAATCAGCGCACCGCTGTCACCTGAAGGCAGCGTTGTGAGGTGTGTCATGTAAAAGCCAATGAAGATCAGCATGTTAATGAGCTGCTGCATATTTATCAGCCACCATTTATCCTGATTTATCTGGTTTTAAAGGAAACACACATTCTGCTTTAGAGCTCCTCGTTTTAAAAGACTGACACTAAAATAACAGTTAAATGTGTATTTTAATTCCTTTAGTGCAATCATGCTGCATTGGGGTGGGGGGTGCAGCAGGTGAGGTGATTTTTTACAGAGCACCTGAACGTGTTTCAGATCGGATCAAAACTCACCATTTAAAAACTGACTGATCAGCTGAGTGACTTTATCAAAGTTACTGATCACTNGGATCAAAACTCACCATTTAAAAACTGACTGATCAGCTGAGTGACTTTATCAAAGTTACTGATCACTAACACGTGAGGAAAATAAAGTTTTAAACATCACCCAGATTTCATACCACTGAAATTTACCACCAGACTGAAGGGTCTTATTTGTTGCATGTGGGTTTGTTTTATGAATAGTTACCACAACACGCAAATAAGGAAAATCTCAGTAACACCTCTTTCAAGGCAAACAGTAAAATATGTCGCTAACAGGCCTTTATGAATGAGGGAACATGGTTGCACCATGATATCTGAACATAGCGATGTGGTAAAACATGCGCTACGGTTTACGAATCTGGGCCAATGTGTCAAATGTGACTTTAGACTCCGGAGGGTTAATATCAGAGGGTTTGTTGGGCGTTTCCTGTCTTGAACAGCGTCACAGTCCTGTTCTGCTGCAGTCTAAAGACCAGCAGCTTTAACAGACACCGTAGCTGTAGGTTAACAGCTGTGTTTCTTAATTGGTTCCATGTTTCCCTCTCTTACGTCTTTTCCTTGCATCTTTTAAGCTCCCATGTCGTGAGAACAGAAAAAGTGAGGAACAACGGTTTAAGAGAAACAAAACACTCAGTGCAACATGCTGCTAATTCACAACTCAACTGACAACGAACTTCCACGTAGGATCCTCTAATGCAGGGTTCCCCAACTAGTTTTCCCCGAGGACTAAATTATGTCAAGCATGCCAAGCCAAGCCCCCCCTCCCCGCCCCCATTGGGTAATCACAACGGAAAACAGTTTTCAATTTTTATTTATTTTTAAACGTAACCCTTTAGAGCCAGAGCGGCCCAGCACCGGGCCCAGCACTTCTGTTGTAGCATTTGCGGTGTTTTATAATCACCATTTCTTAATAAAATGGAGATATATGACTATCTATGGAAAGCTTAGATTCTTCCAAACAAAATGAGCCCAAGTGTGACATTTTATGACCATGTGATCCCAAGATAAATGTAACTAAAGCATAAGATAGTCTCCGAGCTAAAACCTAGCTTTGTCGCTTCTCGATGATGTAACTTTAGAGGGCAGTCTAAATTTTAAAATCCCTTTCTGTGATAGGATAGTAGACTAGCAGAGGATTTGATTGATGGGTCAGTGGTCCTATCAGCTTTTACGTAGCCATGGCAACAGACATGCGTCCTCCATGTGTAATATGTGCGTAATATTCCACTGACAGACCTGAGACTGTGTGCTCGTCCCTATGCGGTGTTCATGATATTTTATAATCGCCATTTCTCAATAAAATGGAGATATATGAATCTCTATGGAAAGCTTAGCTTCTCCTGAATAAAATAAGTCCAAGTATGACATTTTATGACCACACAATCCCGAGATAAGTGCAACTAAAGTAAAAGATCTTTTATTTTTTTTTATTTTTATTTTTTGGAAAAGTCATGAGGGCCTGATAGTAGGACCCATGGGCCGCATTTGGCCTGCGAGCCACCAGTTGGGGATCCCTGCTCTAATGTCTCCTTGCTCATGTCTCCTCCCTTGGGAACGCCCTCAAAGATGGCAAACCAGATTGATTTCCAGGTCATACGAGGATCAAGCAGCAAGGAGCGATCAAATAAGACCTTCAGAACTCTGTGTCTGCTCAGGTTTACCTGCCGCACACTCAGTGTATGGATTTACTTCTTTATGTCTAATGTTAAATACTTTAAACCTTACTGAGAAACCAGCTTGTAATCTTTACTGTATGGTGGGAAATCCTGCTCCTGATCCCTAAAACATCCATCAGCAACTCAACCATCTCTAACCGTTTATGTACAGAAGAAAAAATGTTGCTGAGCCGCATGAATAATTAAAACATATTGAAAAGCGTTACATCAAATCAGCTGTTATGTCAGTGATATTTTTGCAATAATGACAAAGTAATCATTGCGTTTATGAGAGCGCCGGATCATAAATTGAACTGTAACAAAACAACGCTGTAAGAATCTGTTAACAGGAAAAGAAGAAAAATGCAATCGTCACATCCTCGTGTTAATTTCTGTTTAATTCCTGCAACAAACAGCTATTGTTTAATTGTAATCGGCACAAGCAGTATCATAGTGTACCTTTTATGCATCAAACAGTCAACTTACAAATGTGCTATAAGGCTTTGTGAAGCATAAAGAATAAATAATTGCACAGATCTGAAGAGAATCAGACCTTTATTGTTGACACTGGAGCATCCCTGTAGTCACGTCGGAAAGACAGATGTGTTTATTGGAGTATCAAACAGCTGTTATTAGATCAGCAGGAACCCCGTCAGGCATCGTGAAAAATAAATACCCAGCAATTACAAATAGAATGAACGGCTTTGTCTCGGCGACGTCATGGCGCAGCTTGCCGGAGAAACTAAACAATTAGACGTTAAGCAACAGCAACGTCAGGCTTTGTGAGCAATCAAGTCGAATTAAACCGAGACAAAAATAATCTGTTCTTTTTGTAAAGCAGCCGCACACGTATGATGCGAGGGTGAATAACTTACTCATTTGTAGAAAAAGCGTTAATGCAGCAAAAAGTGCTTTCCACGCTTCATGAACAATAATGCACGATTAAGCAAAAACTGAGCAGCAATCAGCTTTCTTTCTTCTACGTCATCATTTTGGGAGTCGATGTGTTTGTTTGTGTTTTAAACATTTATTAATCACAAAATGTAATTGCTGTCATGCTTGATGAATAGTAAATCACCAGTAAGCAGAAATAAGGCAAAAAAGTCACTTATTCAAGTTTGTAGTTCTCCACCCTGATTAATCAGCAGTGTGTAAAAGGTTTGGATTTTCCAGTTGGAATATACTTTTTATGATGAAATTTCTACAGGAGCAACAGCTGGTTTCACTTAGAAAATATGATGTTTTACAATGGAACTGAACAGGATTTTCTCTTTAATGGTTGAAAAGACAAGAATTATCCATCCATCCATTTTCCACTGCTTATCCAGGTCTGAGGGATTCCGAGGCGTTCCTACACCAGATAGGATGTAATCCCTCCAGCGTGTGGAGCAGTGGTGTGCGGAGTTTTGGCAGAACCTTTACGCCTGACCTCATGGGCCAATGAGAAGGCGATCTTGGACTATCCAATCAGAAAGCGAATTCTAACTGTCCAATCACAGATCACTTCATTCAGAGCGTAACTGCAAGGGAAGTGGTTCTCAGGTCGGTCCGGCTGGCCTGCATGTTTGCTCATTTTGATGATAATGAGCTTCCTTCACAGTTACTCTGAATGAAGTGATCTGTGATTGGACAGTTAGAATTCGCTTTCTGACTGGATAGTCCAAGATCGCCTTCTCATTGGCCCATGAGGTCAGGCGTAAAGGTTCTGCCAAAACTCCGCACACTTGTATTTTGAGTTTGTGTTTGTAACTTTAGTGTCACACAGAAACTGGGGGATTTTTGAGCGCTTAGCAGAAATCTTGTCCACGCATATGCAGAGCAATTTTACAAGCGCAAATCTGTTCTGCAGATACACAAAACGTTTTTACAAACACAAATCTTTTCTACNAATTTTACAAGCGCAAATCTGTTCTGCAGATACACAAAACGTTTTTACAAACACAAATCTTTTCTACATACAAATTTATTTTGCACATACAAATTTTCTTTACAACCTCAAAATACTTTTGGCAGAGAATTCAGCCCATGCAGTGGTGGCCTAAAGGTTAGAGAGGCGAGCTCGTGACCAAAGGGTTGCTGATTCAATCCCTGAACTACTCAGTGGTACAGTGCTTCAGTTACAGAGATGGAAAAATTGCAAGTTGCTCAAAAAAAAGCTGCACGTGCCTTGCGTTCTTTTAGAACTAATGTAGCTAACATGCATGGCTGGCTAACTGTCAGACAGATCTATGCTTTGCTTAATTTAATCAGAAATATACTGGTGACAAGAACACCAAAACTATTACATGAAAGGTTATTTTCTCAGTTTTTTCAGCGCAGTTATCAAACAAGATATACGATAGAAAAAAGGTT
>VXCM01009323.1:0-14096 GCA_014773175.1 Lucifuga dentata | reverse complement strand
CTATAGTAAGTGTATAGTAAGACTATAGTAAGTGTATAGTAAGACTATAATAAGTGTATAGTAAGGTTGTAGTAAGTGTAGTAAGATTATAGTAAATGTATATTAAGACTATAGTAAGTGTATAGTAAGGCTATAGAAAGTGTATAGTAAGAGTGCAGTAAGTGTATAGCATGGCTATAGTAATTTTATAAAAGGACTATAGTAAGACTATAGTAAGTATATAGTAAGACTATATTAAGTGTATAGTAAGTTTAGTAAGACTATAGTAAGTTTATAGTAAGACTATAGTAAGTATATAGTAAGGTTATAGAAAAGTTATAGTAAGTGTAGTAAGACTACAGTAAGTGTATAGTGAGGCTATAGTAAGTGTATAGTAAGGCCATAGTAAGTGTATAAAAGGGCTATAGTAAGTGTATAGTAAGACTATAGTAAGTGTATAGTAAGACTATAATAAGTGTATAGTAAGGTTGTAGTAAGTGTAGTAAGATTATAGTAAATGTATATTAAGACTATAGTAAGTGTATAGTAAGGCTATAGAAAGTGTATAGTAAGAGTGCAGTAAGTGTATAGCATGGCTATAGTAATTTTATAAAAGGACTATAGTAAGACTATAGTAAGTATATAGTAAGACTATATTAAGTGTATAGTAAGTTTAGTAAGACTATAGTAAGTTTATAGTAAGACTATAGTAAGTATATAGTAAGGTTATAGAAAAGTTATAGTAAGTGTAGTAAGACTACAGTAAGTGTATAGTGAGGCTATAGTAAGTGTATAGTAAGGCCATAGTAAGTGTATAAAAGGGCTATAGTAAGTGTATAGTAAGACTATAGTAAGTGTAGTAAGACTATACTAAGTGTATAGTAAGGCTACAGTAAGTGTATAGTAAGACTACAGTAAGTGTATAGAAAGACAATAATAAGTGTATAGTAAGTGTATAGTAAGGCAGTAGTAAATTTAGTAAGACTATAGTAAGGCTATAGTAAGTGTAGTAAGACTATAGTAAGTGTATAGTAAGACTATAGTAAGGCTATAGTAAGTGTATAGTAAGAGTATAGTAAGTGTAGCAAGTGTATAAAAGGACTATAGTAAGTGTGTAAAAGGACTATAGTAAGTGTATAGTAAGACTATAATAAGTGTATAGTAAGGCTATAGTAAGTGTATAGTAAGACTATAATAAGTGTATAGTAAGGCTATAGTAAGTGTATAGTAAGTGTATAGTAAGACTACAGTAAGTGTATAGTAAGGCTATAGTAAGTGTATGAAAGGACTATATTAAGTGTATAATAAGACTATAGTAAGTGAATAGTAAAACTATAGTAAGTGTATAAAAGGAATATAGTAAGTGTATAGTAAGACTATAGTAAGTATATAGTAAGACTATAGTAAGTGTAGTAAGATTATAGTAAGTGTATAGTAAGACTATAATAAGTGTATAAAAGGACTATGGTAAGTGTATAGTAAGGTTATAGTAAGTGTATAGTAAGGTTATAGTAAGTGTAGTAAGACTATAATAAGTGTATAGTAAGGCTACAGTAAGTTTAGTAAGACTATAGTAAGTGTATAGTAATAGTACGGCTATACTAAGTGTATAGTAAGGCCATAGTAAGTTTAGTAAGAATATAGTAAGTTTATAGTGAGACTATAGTAAGTGTATATTAAGGTTATAGTAAGTGTAGTAAGACTATAGTAAGTGTATAGTAAGACTATGGTAAGTGTATAGCAAGGCTATAGTAAGTGTATAGTAAGATTATAGTAAGTGTATAGTAAGAGTGCAGTAAGTTATAGTATGGCTATAGTAAGTGTATAAAAGGATCATAGTAAGTGTATTGTAAGACTATAGTAAGTATATAGTAAGGCTATAGTAAGTGCAGTAAGTCTATAGTAAATGCATAGTAAGACTATATTAAGTGTATAGTAAGGCCATAGTAAGTTTAGTAAGAGTATAATAAGTTTACAGTAAGACTATAGTAAGTGTATAGTAAGGTTATAGTAAGTGTAGTAAGATTATAGTAAGTATATAGTAAGACTACAGTAAGTGTATAGTAAGACTATAGTAAGTGTATAGTAAGGCTATAGTAAGTGTATAAAAGTGCTATAGTAAGTGTATAGTAAGACTACAGTAAGTGTATTGTAAGACTATAGTAAGTGTACAATAAGACTATAGTAAGTGTAGTAAGACTATAATAAGTTTATAGTAAGGCTACAGTAAGTGTATAGTAAGACTACAGTAGGTGTATAGTAAGACTATAATAAGTGTATAGTAAGTGTATAGTAAAGCTGTAGTAAGTTTAGTAAGACTATAGTAAGTGTATAGTAAGACTATAGTAAGTGCATAGTAAGGCTATAGTAAGTTTAGTAAGACTATAGTAAGTGTATAGTAAGACTATAGTAAGTGCATAGTAAGGCTATAGTAAGTGTAGTAAGACTATAGTAAGTGTATAGTAAGTGTATAGTAAGACTATAGTAAGTGTATAGCAAGGTTATATTAAGTGTAGTAAGACTATAGTAAGTGTATAGTAAGACTATAGTAAGTGTATATTAAGGTCATAGTAAGTGTATAAAAGGGCTATAGTAAGTGTATAGTAAGGTTATAGTAAGTGTATAGTAAGAGTGCAGTAAGTTATAGCATGGCTATAGTAAGTGTATAAAAGGACTATAGTAAGTGTATAGTAAGACGATAGTAAGTATATAGTAAGGCTATAGTAAGTGTATAGTAAGGCCATAGTAAGTTTAGTAAGAATATAGTAAGTTTATAGTAAGACTACAGTAAGTGTATAGTAAGACTATAGTCAGTGTATAGTAAGACTATAGTAAGTGTATAGTAAGGTCATAGTAAGTGTATAAAAGGGCTATAATAAGTGTATAGTAAGGTTATAGTAAGTGTATAGTAAGAGTGCAGTAAGTTATAGCATGGCTATAGTAAGTGTATAAAAGGACTATAGTAAGTTTAGTAAGAATATAGTAAGTTTATAGTAAGACTACAGTAAGTGTATAGTAAGACTATAGTCAGTGTATAGTAAGGCTATAGTTAGTGTATAGTAAGGTCATAGTAAGTGTATAAAAGGGCTATAATAAGTGTATAGTAAGGTTATAGTAAGTGTATAGTAAGAGTGCAGTAAGTTATAGCATGGCTATAGTAAGTGTATAAAAGGACTATAGTAAGTTTAGTAAGAATATAGTAAGTTTATAGTAAGACTACAGTAAGTGTATAGTAAGACTATAGTCAGTGTATAGTAAGGCTATAGTTAGTGTAGTAAGGCTATAGTAAGTGTATAGTGAGACTATAGTAAGGTCACAGTAAGTTTAGTAAGACTATAGTAAGTGTATAGTAAGACTATAGTAAGTGTACAGTAAGGCTATAGTAAGTGTATAAAAAGACTATCGTAAATGTATAAAAAGACTATAGTAAGTGTATATATAGTAAGACTATAGTAAGTGTACAGTAAGACTATAGTAAGTGTACAGTAAGGCTATAGTAAGTGTATAAAAAGACTATAGTAAATGTATAAAAAGACTATAGTCAGTGTATAGTAAGAGTATAGTCAGTGTATAGTAAGACTATAGTAAGTGTATATAAAGTAAGACTATAGTAAGTGTACAGTAAGGCTATAGTAAGTGTATAAAAAGACTATAGTAAATGTATAAAAAGACTATAGTAAGTGTATAGTAAGACTATAGTAAGTGTACAGTAAGGCTATAGTAAGTGTATAAAAAGACTATCGTAAATGTATAAAAAGACTATAGTAAGTGTATATATAGTAAGACTATAGTAAGTGTACAGTAAGACTATAGTAAGTGTACAGTAAGGCTATAGTAAGTGTATAAAAAGACTATAGTAAATGTATAAAAAGACTATAGTCAGCGTATAGTAAGACTATAGTCAGTGTATAGTAAGGCTATAGTAAGCTAAGTAAGTATAGGCCGTGTTATGCGGGTTGCTCATCAGGTGGGGGTGGCTAGTGGGCGGGGTCCGGAGTGCTGTCGTGCTGTCTTGCTCGGTTCGGCCTGCTGTGCTGGACTGTGGGTGGGAACCTGCATCTGGGTGGAGGGTGGATTTGTCTCCTGGGCTGGGCGCACGTTGGGTGGCCCTGTGACAGGGCTCTCCCACGGGGTCGGTGGGGTCATCCGACTCCCCCTGGATGCCTGGCTGTTCCGTTTGCTCTCGGTCCTTGGCACGTGTTGTGCTCATGCTGGGGGGCTTTGTGGTGGGAGTGGCTCGGTGTTCTCCGTGCTGCCTGCGATGCCCCTCCTCATCGGTTGGCTGTCTCCCTGGGGCTTTCTGGGCTCCTCTGGGCCTGTCCGGTGTCTCGGCCGGTTCGCGGTGTGTCCTGATAGCTCGTGGGAGCCTGGGGTGGGTCACGGGGTGTGGGGGGATGGGATCGGGGGCACATATGGCTGCACCGTGCCCCTCCATTCGCCGGCCATGCGGGTTTTTGTCTCACGTCACACTTTTTAATGCACTCACTAGATTTACTGTAAACTCTGTGTGTGTGTGTGTGTTCGTGTTCCAGATGTTGGGAACACTTACTGCAGTGCCCATCAAGGTGCCTCAAGTCAGCTCGCTGCACCGGCTGGCAGGACAAGCAGCTACTGTGCTACCTCAGGTAACATACACACACTCATACACGTGTTTATTACCAATTTCATGTAAGTTTTAAGTATCTGTAAGTTTACTTTTATATTTTAATAAAATTAAGGAAAAGCAATGGTTGTGTATGTGTGTGTGGTTGTGTTAGCAGTGGTTGTGTGTGTGTCAGAAAAACCTAAAATTCAACAACACACCTTAACATTCTGCTGGTGTAAATATGATTTGTAGCAAATGTGCCAAAAAACATGATGGACAGGTGACTGTAATGTGATCATGTGACCACCAGGAGGCAGCACACCTCCACCTACACTCTGCTGCTACTAACATAACAGTCATGTGGAGGAGAGAGATAGATAGATAGATAGAGTTACGGTTAGGTATTTTTTTGTCTATTCTTTTATCTATTCTTTTCCTTGTGGGCCAAGCTGTCAATCACGTGGTTGTGGGCGGGCCTTCCTTCCTGCCCGGCTGGCTGTGGCCCCGCCCCCTGCTGCTGATGGAGCTCTGAAACGTAGAAAAAAGTTATAATTCAGCATTATTTTGGTTCAATGCTTTAAAGACATTTAAGCTGTAATGTCTTTTTCCAGGACTTGCATGAATCCCGTTCGGTCTCCTATGCTGTCCTGAGGATCTCTGACATGTTTTTCAGGTCAGGCCAAAGACCCGGATCCCAGACAGCCTTCCTCACGGTCCCTGCCAGGACCTGCAGCCGCTCAGCCTGCAGAGGGCCACGGCTGTGGTCAGCCCGAAGAGCCAGGGCCCCGCCCTACCAGGCCCCGCCCTGCCCGCCGCCAACACCACCTTCAGCTCTGACCACCAGTCTAACGGCCAGCAGAACACCTTGCCGCCGTCCCCCCACAGTTTGTTCACGGGACCGGACTCCAGCGGGCCCTCGCAGCACGTCTCTGCAGGGCCCGGCGTGGCCTACGCCATCATCGCCTCTTCGCCCGCTGCCAGCAGCAGAGTTTCTGCCGTCAGCGAGGCTGTCAAGGTGCAGCTTCAACGCCGACAAGGCTGGTGTCACCACAGGAGATCTATAAATACATCAGATCAAATTAACAGATTCAGTAAAAAGTATTCAAAATATAAATTTACTCATCTATACATTTAACAATAAAAAAGACAATGTTAATATGCTTAATAAATTTAGTAAAAATAAAGATTTAATAAATACATCACAAATAAAACATCAGTCTAATCAGCTTAATAATTTGATTATCAATAAGAAAGTTTAATCAACAGAAGTTAAATATCTGCAAAGATCCAAAAACAGTTAAAAGTTCTGACAACAGAAAAGAAACAAATCCAGATAAATTTCAGTCACAACCAAATTTCCACATTTTAATTCATTTCATATTAAACAAATTCATGAATATTTGTTGTTTTTTTGTGTTACAGGTGATAATAATTCAGCCTCAGACGCCCAGCAGCACCGAGCCGCGCTCCCACGATGACCTCCAGGCTGACCTCCCGTCCTCCCCATCCCTAAAGAAGGACGAGGACCCTGAGGTGAGACGCCACACAGGAAATGAAACATCAAATTCTCTCTGATCTGCAGATTCGTTTCTCATTTTTCATCTTCCTCCTAAAAAGCTGCTGAATAAAATTCTTTGACGGATTTTATTTATGAAAATAAACCTGAAACCATGTTATCAACATTTCTTTGAGATTTATAGAAAACCAACTTTCATATTTATTCAACCAATCTGCTTTTTCTACAATATTCTAGAATCAATTACAAAATCAAGTTTTTGAATCAGTATTACATTTATATTATTATCAGAATCAATTATGTGGATTTGTTTTTAATAAGTTTTTTCAGGAAGTAGAAAAATATTTATTACTCATTTCTAATTTTCTAGAAACAGAAATTTCAGGTTTGTCAGAAATGTCTAGTAAATGATTATTTTTAACACGTGTTTTAAACAAAAAATAAAAGACAAAATTCACTGTAAAATTATAAAAAAATAACAGAATTTTAGGATGTTTTTAAAGTTACCTTATTGGAAAAAATGAATTAACTTATAAATCAGTATTTTAATATAACAGAAGTATTACCGTTTGTAGAAGGACGAATTGTGAAAGTTGGTGATTTGGACTCGTGAGCACGTTCACGTTGATCGTGCTGTCGTGGTGTCTCCAGGCGTCCTCGTTAACGTGTCTCTGTGTCCCACAGAAAATCGCCTTCATGGTGGCTCTGGGTCTCGTCACCACGGAACACCTGGAAGGTGAGTTTACCTGAGAAATCTTCCTGCTGTGGCATTTACAAGAAAACTCAAAAAAAAGTTGTTTTTTTTTTTTGTTTTACAATAAGATGAAAAATATTACAAACAACGATCTGCATATAAAATGACTACATTAATAAACAAAATATAAGAAATAATTTGGTTTTAGAGTTAACAGCTCATGTGTTTTAAATTCTCTCACATTTGAATTTATTAGTTTTATTTCTAAAATTTAATGAGATCTTTTGTATTTTTCTGTCATTTATCATTATTTTGCTTTTAGATCTGGATTTATTTGACGTTTCAGCTTCAGAAGTTTTGACGTGTAAAACTGACGAAGATGTTTTCAGAAATAATCAGTGAGAAATTTATTAAGATAAAGATCAAATTCCAAAGACTTTTGAATAAAAGTAAAAATATATTTTAGTTAAACCAAACTTCTGAGTTTGTAAATGAAACTTGAGTTTTTTTGACAGAAATCCAGATGAAGAGGCAGGAGAGGAAGAGGAGGAGCACAGCAAACCCTGCGTACAG
Source organism: Lucifuga dentata (assembly GCA_014773175.1). Taxonomy (NCBI): domain Eukaryota; kingdom Metazoa; phylum Chordata; class Actinopteri; order Ophidiiformes; family Bythitidae; genus Lucifuga; species Lucifuga dentata. The sequence continues at coordinate 6,749 of VXCM01009323.1, read as the reverse complement.
CGGCCTGTTCGAACCCGAGGTCAGAAAAAACAAAAAAACCTCCTAAACTTTAAAATAAAACGCTAACGTTTCACATTTTATTTCACAGATATAACAAAGTTTTTATGAAGCTCTGATTTCTAAAATATTCACCAAGACATTCTAGAAAAACAGACTAGAAAGAAAAACAGCCAATGATTTTCTGGAATCTTTTTGTTTAAATCTGCAGATTATTAATAGTTTCTGATGGATTACAGTGATTATATTTTGAACCTTTTCAGACAGATAAAATGTGCAGTTTTATGGAGAATTAAAGCTAAAATCAGATTCAGTTTCTTATAATAAGCTGTTTTTATCGTATTTTTCTGTTTCTTGCAGCGTAAACGTTTTGCATCTCATTTCCTGAACAACTCGCTCTTCCTGTCAGCACGAGGTAAAACGCTTTTACTTCCTGTCAGAAAGTATCAATAATAATCATCTTAATAACAAATTAATACATCAGCAGCTGATGATATATTAATTTGTTAATGCAAAGTTAAACTTTTTTCTTCACATAAACTTTATTTAAAACCTTAAAAAAATTAATATAGGTTTTCATTTGCAAAGTAAATAAATGTTAAACAGTTTTAACTTAAATTAATCTGACTGACAGATAAATGTGGACGTGCAAAGCACTGTGGGTATTTTATATAACACAGTTGAAGTTTTAAGTAAAGTTGATTAAAAAAATAATTAGTATATTTAACACATTTATTTCATTAAAATAAGCGTAATCAGAAAGAAAATCCAGACAAACTCCAGTATTTTATTTCAGTAAAAGTTAAAATCGTGCTGTGTTGAAATCAAAATGTACTTAAATGTTAAAAATAAAAATACTTTGTGCAGATTAATTTAGATGTTATTAGTTTAATAATTACAGCTGTCAGATAAAAGTAGAAAGTCTCTAAAAAACTTAATGTACAGTGTAATATTTATAGTGAAAACACACACACACACTGAGCTGTGTGTAACAGGAAGTTTGTTCACTATCAGTCGGTTTTTATGAATAAACTTCACCATCGATGCTAATGTAAAACTAACTTCACTGCAGTAGCAGTGGGAGGAGTTTCATACACCTGTCTGACCTTTTTAGAACAAAGACTTCCTGTTACAGGTGAGTGCAGGTAAATTAGAACCTAAAGACCAGATCTGTTACCTGCTGCATGGCTTCACCTGTCTGTTAGACATGGTCCTCCCGCTGTCTCACTTCCTGTCTGTCTTTGCGTGTCACTAACATGTGCTCTGCTTCCGTCCTCACGCTCTCAGACTCTGAGGAGTTCTGCTGGAAGGTACGTGTCTCCCGCTGGCACCCCTGCTGTGTCTCACCTGTAACAGCATGATGTCATCCTTTACTTCTGTCAACATCCAATTAAAACGCAATATGTCTGACCTTCACAATAAAAGCAGGGGCTTTTTCTTCCTTTAATTTAAACCAGATTATTAATTAATGAGATAAATAATGAAAATAACTAAATGCTACATGACATAAATTCAGCCAATCAAAGCAGTGTGTAAGAGTTAAATTATTTTTCAACCTCACAATCTTCAAATTATACACACAATCAACATTTAGAGGTGAAAATGTTTTTTAAAAGACTGAACAAATCTCTGCTGAAAGGTCAAAGGTGAAAATGTAAAATCCCTCAGAGAAATTTCATAGGTAACGATGAGGTTCAGTTTTTGGATTACATGAATGCTGTTACACGTTTAAACAATAAAATGTTGAGACATAATCAGAGTTTTCACAAACATCGTCTTACTGGGGACAAGTTGCATTTGGACTTTTGTTTTGAAGTCTGCATTATTAAGAAGACCGACACTGAATGTAATAAATATCAAACAGAGATGACAGATGCATTTTAGGCACAAATGAAACCTCATAAAATAAAAAAAAATTCCCAGCTTTTACTCTGAAGGCCAGGTGAGTCTGATGTTTCCTGCATGTTGTGTCCAGGAGGACGTGCAGCATGAGGAGCTATGTTCCGTCTGTCAGGAGAAAGGAGAGCTGCAGCCCTGCCACACCTGTCCCCGTGCGTACCACCCCACCTGCCTCCACCCCCCCCTCAAAACCCCGCCCAGAGGGGCGTGGTTCTGCCCCAAGTGCCAGAAGAAGGTACGGCCTCATGGCAGCCAATCAAGAACGATGCTGTTTACCTGTCACGTAAGATGACAGGTGTATCAGCTGTTCTATCAGAATATAAGTGATGTAGAAGAAGAAACGAGCATCAAATCTTAACTTTCCACCAGAGGGCGCTGCGTAACGTTTTGCTCACCTGCCCGTTTCTGATTGGAGGGTTTTCTTTTGTCTGCAGGTTCTGAATAAGGAAAACATGTCGTGGCCACAGAACTTTGTTCAGTCCTACGTAACACACAAAACAGGTGAGAACACGATTAGTTTACACCAGTATGAAGACGCGTGTTTTCTCCGTGTGCTGATGGCGTGTTGTTGTTCCAGTGAGACAGGAAGAGAAGCGACGGCTGCTGAGGAGAAACGGCGAGCTGAAGGAGGAGTGTGCTCACCTGGAGGAGCAAGACGAGGAGCTCAACAAGACACTTCAGGTACCAAGCCCGTTACTTCTACACTTCCTGTCTAACGGACAGGAAGTACACACGCTCGCCGATGTTAACATGTTGTGTTTGTTGCAGCAATGTCTGCAGGTGCGAGACAGGCTGCTGAGTCAGCAGAGAGACGCGCAGGCATCGCTCGACCGGCTCAAAACCCTCATCAGGTTGATCCAGCGCGACCACGTGACCCAGGTTGCCGCGACGATCGCCACAGTCTCCGCCTCCCCGCCATGGATCAAACCCACCAGCACCTCTATGACTGACGCCGCCCCGGCCCCGCCCCCGAGCCACAACCAAACCCACATGTAGTCCTCAGCGGCACGGCAGCGTGCTCTATCACCTTCAGCCAAAACACGGAGGGCGGCCATTTTATTTTGTAAAACCCATCGGTGGAAGCTCGTTAACGCTGCGATCCACAAACTCTCAACTCAGGAAGTTTCAAGTCGATTCTCCGAGTCCCGACCCGAACGCGTCCTGGTGCTGCTGGAAAAACACGGACGCCGCGTTAACACGGAATCAACCGACCAATAACATTACGAAACCCGTTTCTGTTGCCGTGACGTCATGTGAGCAGTCGTGAATTCCAGGATGAGCGGCGTTCCGTTTCAGAGTTGTGAGTAAAATGGATCGCAGCAATAAAAGATGAAAATTTACAAACGATAAAAATAAAAATGTGACAAATTAGATCCTGAAGCTTTTTTTTTTTTTAGAAAACGTAGTAAAAATTAAGTTAAACTTTTACTCAGGATTCTATTTTTATTACGTTTGACTTTTCATCTTTTTTAATGATCTTCCACAAAGTAAAGCGTCTAATAATAAAATAAAACAAAATCCTTCACTTAAGTGTTTTTAAAGCTTCAGCAGATTTCTCTTTTTATTTATTCATTTTCTTGGCCTTAACGTATTTATTAGACAACAGAGTTTCATGTTACGTTTAGCGTAGAAAACGTAGAAAAAGATTCTTTAACACGACGTTCTGCCATAAGAATTCAGGTGACGCCACGTTTTCACGACGTTTGTACGTTAAAACAAACGAGCCTTCAAACGAACAGAGAAACTTTTTCAGTATTAAAGAGTTCAAAGTATTTAAGATTAAACTACAGAAATGAGCCTTTTAGTGCAGATTTTAGTATTTTCATGCTGATAAATGTAAGTTTGAGTATTAAAGCCGATCAATGTACATATTATCATCATCATTTTTACTTTATTATTATTTTATTATTATTATTATTACCATCACAGGTTTTTTTCTGATTCGTTTCTGGACTCACGTCAGACTGAAGCGCCATGCGTGTTTGTGTATTTGTGCGTGTGTGTATTTGTGTGTTTAACTGTTTCTGCATTAAAACAACAAAAATAATAAAACTGGATTTTCAATTAAAACGAGAAAAAAAAACTCATTTATTTTAAAAACCAAACTCAAACTTTCCAAAATAATTTTTTTTTTTTTTTTTTTNTTTTTTTTTTTTTTTTTTTTAATTATTGGAATTAAATTTATGGACTGTCACTTCAAAATAAAAGCACAAAAGTTTAAACTGCTAAACTAGTGAATATAATTATTATAATTTTGAAGATTTAACTGTTAATAAGTCATGGAAATTAAATTACACAATTCAGTTTAAAGCATAAAATGATCCTAATACTATTAAATTTAGTTTCCATCAAACAATTTCACTTTTTTAACATTAAATATTTTAAAAAATACTCAAACTAATTTGAAGTGATCCCTTCAATATAAAAGCACAAGAGTTCAGACGTAACATTCTATTTTAGGAAACAATCTCATACTGGCAGCCATTTTGTTTAAATGTATGAAGAATGTTGTGTGGTGACGTGTTCATTACATCATGCTAAACTAACGGCAGCAATTCTACACTTTTGTGCTTTTATTTGGAAAGACAGCTGACATCTTCCTCTTCCTGTTGATGATGTAATAATGAAATTCTGGTTTTGTGGCTGTAAATTGATTATTTCATTTTAATGTAGTAAACAGTTAAATCTGAGCCAGACACAAAAAAGGACTTTTATTCTGACGGAGCGTTGGTCCCTTCTCCTCTTTAACTCGTGTAGAAAATATGCCAAAAACTGTTTTTGTACTGAACATTCATCTTTTTCTTCCTGTTTTATATTTTTTACTGTTTGAATTTGTTTGACTGAAGAAAACTGCCTCAAGTACAAACATTTTATCAGGGTTTAAGTCTTTGTTGCATCATTTTATATTCAATTTAAAAACGGTTCTGACTGTCGGTGGACCGCGGGAACAAACGCGATGTCCTCGGTCCACCTGTCTCACGAGTCTTCCTGCTGGTCCTGAGAGGTTTTTATTTTGTTTGACTTTCATCTTTAACTTCGTCTCTTTATCAAACGACGAGTCGCAGGACAAAATGTTAATGCACAATAAAAGAATTCAGATTAAAAATGCCTTTAAACAGATTTTACTTTAGTTCCATCGTATCTCCAACGTACTGAAACTGTCCTCATCAAAAACCTCAGTAGGAACAGATGCAGAAAGAAAAACGTCAAGTAATGCGGCACCAAAAAATCAGAGAAATGTCTTCAAACAAAAAAACTTTGACAGACGTTTTAGGAATAAAGAGAGTTTAGTCCTCCCTCCACCAGGTGGCGACGTCTGGAGACGGTTTTTATACTAGGAGCAGAAACAAACGCTTAATGCTTCCGATCAAACAGAACTGAGGGCAAAGTCAGCCCAAATAAAGCGACAAATGGTGACATCCCGCAGATAAACTGATCCAAGTTCAATTTGATCATTTTGCATTTTATCACCATAGTGATTACGTCATTTTTAGTAATTAGACGGTAAAAATTAAACCCATTCTTGTGCCTTTGTCCTCTTTATGAACAAATTTAGCAAATTCAGTCAAAATGAAGAAATTTGAGGAAAAATGTGGTTATCTGAGGGACAAATTGAATAATTATAAAGTTTATTAATTTCTGCTTTATAATTTAATAATTTTCCTGCTAAAGTGCATAAATGACTAAAGTGGAATACAAATGAGTAACGTGAGGGAAAAAATTACTAATAAAGTTTTATGAAATTTCACATCAGTGAGAAAAACAGATCAAATCCTTATCGTGGAAAACGAACGGAATTCCACAGTGTTCCACTCCTGAAACTAGAACGTACCATGTGACCATATCGTTTCCTCCCAGTACGACGAGTTTTTCGGACGTCGCGTCAAACCGGCAGGAAGCCGATCGATAACGAGACGAAGCCGCGCCGCTCGTCCACGTCGCGTCGCTTTTACTCCACATCCACAACGAAACGCCGTCTGTCCGGAACATCTTCATCGTTTGTAGAAAACTTCTCCGGGAGAAACTGTGCAGCGCAGAAACGAGATCTATTTTAATACACGACACGGAAAACCTTCGACATTTTTATATTCTTTATCAAGGAGCAAAAAACAAAAAGAACACTGGAACTTTTCCAGTGTTTCCAGTTCTGCATCCTGATTTCTAGCTTTCTACGTTCAATGTTCTTCTTTTTGCCATGAGGATGAGGAGGAGTTTAGCTGGACGTTACCGTGTGTGTTGGTAGAGTTTTCATGTCGTTGATAAGGGATAATGTGTGTATAGGAAAAGTGTTTGTCTTAAATATGCCAACGTAGTTTTTCTTCTTTATGATGCATTAAAACGTCGGTGGATGAAAGCTGGTAAAAAGTAAAACGTCGTCTCACTTTTTGTACCGAGTTCTTATGAAAAACTGAATCATTAATAAACAAAATTCAACAGCAAAACGTCGTCAGAGTTTTCATTTCTGATTGCAAAAATCAGCGTCTCAGGTTTAAGCAGGAAGTAACCTTACCTGTCCAGGTGAGCAGCGAGAGCCAATGGAAATGCTCGATGAGGATTTTGGTGAAGATGCTGACGAGCATGAGCGCCGTCAGAGACGTGGAACTCCGATGATGCCAAACCAGGTCAGACGCACTCATCTTATTGGCCAGACTCTCCAGAGACACCTGCCCGCCAAAATAAAAGTTTANAGACGCACTCATCTTATTGGCCAGACTCTCCAGAGACACCTGCCCGCCAAAATAAAAGTTTACAGGTATTACAAAACCAGCAAAAGACGTGACGTCCCACAAGGAGGAAACACAGCAGGAAGTCAGTGTTTCACACAGGATGAACGCAATCCTGAGTTCATCCCC
>VXCM01009322.1:0-17619 GCA_014773175.1 Lucifuga dentata | reverse complement strand
AAAAAAAAAAAAAAAAATCTCACTCCAGAGTATTCCAAAAAAGTTGGCAGCACTGGTATCCTGACAATATCACAGACACTAGTGGACTCAAAGTGAGTAATAAAGCTTAAAAAGGTGCATTTTGACGGTATTTTTAATTGTATAATAGAGTCCAGTTGACGGGTGTGAGGGAGGAGAGAGTTCTAGAGTCTGAGAGCAGTGTGAGAAAAGGCTCTGGTACCCATGGTGGTGAGATTAAAGCTGATGTGGCATACTCCTCTCTGTGATATATAGAATGTAGTTATGAACACAGATATTTGTGCATTAAATTCAAACAATCTTTTGTTTTACTTGATTAACGTGGTCTGAGGGAACATCAGTGTATCAGAATGTTGGGGTGGGCTGTTATTCAAACGTCACAGTTGGTCTTTTTTTAAATTAATTAATTAATTTGTTTATTTTCAGCCTGCAAAGAGCATGAATACAGAAATTAGGGTCTGCGCTATCTGGCGTTTCTGTTTAATGTACGTACTTGTGACAATAGTAATCTCTGGTGGACAGATATATTATTGCAGTAATTCTTTACTTCATGTATGTGTATGCATTCGCAAGTTTTGGATACACAGCATCCTAACAGCCGAGGTACCACTTTATCATATTTTAAATTTAGTTTAAATTATTTGTAATTTTCTAGCAAGGTCACACGAGCCTGTCCTGCTTCAGGGAGTGACTGTTTTAGTCGTGCCGTATCTTTGCCCATGGTGAATTTGAGGCATTTTTACCCTCCCCTTTTGGCAGTCACATGGGCCGTTTCTGCTCTCCCGTGACACTTCAGAACAAATAGAACAAAAACGGAACAAGGCGTGCCATGGTCGCCGTGTTATTATTGGGCAGCACATCTTTCTCAACATCATAACGTGCGGAGGAACAGGACGCATCTGTCCACCACCTGCCTGCGGTTACGATCCGTCTGCCGCACATCATTCCCTGCACACACGTAGCAAGGAGTGCTGGTGAGAGGACCACTGTCTGACGGAGCGTTTGTTACACGGAAGTGGATGAAAGTGTGTCGGGAAGGTTCAGTGACTGTAAGTTTATGTGACTGTCCTCGGTGTTATTCATGTCTCAACACAATAAATATCATAATTATTGCTGTTTGAGTGAAGCTTTACACTGGGTGCGTTGTTTTATTACTCCCGGACTAGCCGCCGGCGCGGTCACTTCCTGACCGTTATCCTTACTACAGGGCGCGACTGCTGCCTTTACCTGTTTGAATGCATAGTTTGTTTATTTTGTAATTGAGGTTGAGTTATGTTATTAGCATTTGGTTACGTTTTAGTTTCTCCACTGATGTAAAGTTGTTTGTCGCATGTACTCCACCCGCGCCGATAGTGTTGGCTACGTAAATGTGACGGAAACGAGGATTTATTTTGGTAACCGAGTAGCTAAAATATGGTCCGGGGACCCTTGGCAGTCATTCATTTCCGGGTGTTATGTACATTTACAGTAGAATGGCTTTATTAACTCGATCCTGATAGATAGACAGAAATTCTAACATGTTTTCAGCATGCAAACTTGTTAGCAAGACACGAGGAACAAACCTCAACTCCATCCATCCATCCATTTTCTAAACCCGTTTGTCCTGTTGAGGGTCACTGACTCACTTATAGGAGGAGCTCCACTCACGCATCTGTTAAAGCTTTTAATGACAAAAATCTTTCTAGATTTGTGTGTCATATTTTAAAAGCATTTAAAGTAGTACCAGTAATAAGAAACTACAAGAATAAAGTGATAATCTTGATTTTGAAAAGAGCTCATAGGGGTGTGACGCCTCATATTTAAGTCAATGTTCTTTATGTCCTAGCATGTTTAATTGTAGGCTTACACAACCTGCTGTACTGGTTAGAATTCCCAGTCATAAAATAGTATGAAATCTCAGCAACTTGTATGGAAGGTGAATACTGCAGTCTGAGGTAAGGACAGCGCACAGCTCCTCCACAGAGGGGTCTGTGCTATGTTTTGGGATGCCAGAAAAATACACAAACAGCTGTGAATCAGGTGACTGGAAATACTGAGCTCAGGTGTGAGCAGGCCCCTAATTCAGGAACCTCAAACTGAGGCTGCAGTGATTAATAGCTGTTTTCAATTGAAAAATGCACTTTTGCATATGAATAGGGTGCAAAGAGTACAGCGATCTATAAAATAAAAAATAATAGGTTAGGTAAGATGAATTGTTATTCTTGCTATTCTTACTGCTATTGATTTGGTAAATGTGTGTTCCTGTATGCTGCTGAACTCGTTGGATTTGTTTTGCATATTTGCATGCTATGTCAGGTTTCTGTTCACTGATAATGTCTGCTAAGAATCTGTTCAAAAGACTAAATATGATTAGTGAATGTTGAATAAATGTTTGTCAAAAGCCCAGGATATGTTCTGATTGGCCTTACAGCAGGGGTGTAGGTTTGGTTTTAACACTGGTAGGGACATGTCCCTATCTCCCATAGTTAAATCTATGCCTATACACCTGGCGTAGATTTAACTACGCCTGGTAGTTTGTTTTATTCACTGGTGATATGGTAAAAACTAATAGTACCATATATATGTATAGTTGCTCACATGAGTTATCACCATTGCTCCAAATGATCACAAGTTAAATATGAACAGAATCTTTATGCAGCAAGCATTCAATGTGCAATGTGCATATTAAAATTTTTATACTTGGAAAGTCTGTAAAGGGAGAAAAAAAAAACAACCTCCTGTGTATAGGTCTGTGTAGACATTTGATTCGAAATAGAGCAATCATTTCAAATATTATCAAACAAAACTGGCATGGTATTTGAGCAAGACAAGGACATGCATTCTGCATGCTTTAAACTGACAGCTAATAAATTATCTTGTTTCCAGCACACATTAGCCACAAAACATATTTGAGAGTGGTGTATGCATGCAAGGAAAGTAATATCCTTCAGCTCCATATCCACCGTTTGACATAATCAATGCAGCATGTCTGGAAAAAAGGAGCGCTGTCCACTACAGATAAAGTGAGTGATACAGTGTATTTGCCTCTAAGGCTTAATGATGGAAAGTAATCTGTTTTCCACACGAAACAAACAGATAAGTTAACATGACAGATACAGCGAAATCCAGTTTTCCTCTATATTAAGCAAGCCGAGTGAATACGCCATCGCTTTTGTACAAGAGTAGCCGCTAAGAAGCATGTTTGAGATTTGTCACACTGCATTAGATTAGATTTTAGAAGTCGTCGTGCTGTGTCTGAAACCTGCTCTCATGCCCTTTTTTACAGGGTAAACCCTAACTAATAACCAACGATGTCAACCGAACACACACCCTTGCTCACTTCAGGGGTCAGTGCTCTGAGTTTAGCCACTGCAGTACCTGATGCAGAATCAGGCATTACTCCTGAATCGGGCTCTGGGACACCAAGTGATAACCAACGAAAACTGAACACCTTTTTTGGAGTCATGGTGCCTATCATCCTCTCCATGTTCAGCATTGTTTTATTTCTAAGAACAGGTAAGTGTAATGCACGTTTGAAGACTTGATACTTTCTAGAGGTTGGAAAAACTAACACAAGCCACTGCCTTGGATGTTTGCATGAATCTGCACTAACACCATAATTGAGTCATTGTGCTGCAGTGACTAATGATGATGATATAATCTCTCTTGCAGGATTCGTGGTTGGTCATGCAGGCCTGGTGCAGGGTCTTTTAATGATGATTGTAGCCTACACCATTGTATCTCTGACAATACTATCCATCTGTGCTATTTCCACCAACGGTGCCATACAACATGGAGGAGCCTACTGTATCCTTACAAACCATTTTAAATTCTGCCAAGATGTTTTCATTGGCATTTGTTGTCTGTTAGTAGGACATCTCAAAAAGTGACTTTCAGATTTCCATGAAATTTTGTAGATAGGTGGGACTCAAGAAAGAGTTGATTAGGTCTTGAGACAAATCCGGATTGGGCTGTGGATACTGGAGTTTTTTTCTTCTCTTTCTTTAACACTGCAAGACAGGGCATTGTTGGCTTTTTTTTTTCTTTTTCTTTTTTTTTCTTTTTCTTTTTTTGCCAATTTTGAAAACTAAGACAGCAATCTTAATGGAAAAAAAAGGTATCAAGAGGTACAATTTAGCGCAGATCCAGGTATTAATCTGGATTTGGGGGATTAAAATTCTTGCCGCTAGGTTCACATTTGTCTTTCTTGAGTGTTTAATGGTCTTTCCTACAACTTCAGACATGAAACATCAACCCTAACAAAATGCTATCAGACATGATAAGTCGGTCATTGGGTCCAGAGTTTGGAGGAAGCATCGGTCTGATGTTCTTCTTGGCCAAAGTGTTTGCATGTGGAGAGTATGTTCTGGGTCTTGTGGAGGCCATACTGAATGTATTTGGATCAGATCCTGGTAAGTTTTGAAACTGTCTTAGTTATTTTTGTAACAGTTTCACTTCACGGCTATGCATTACTGTAAAACCTATATTTTTGGATCGGTCTCAGCCTTCTGCCTGTTTCTGTTTTAGAGTCATCTGTGTCTCAGGGTGTGCAGGTGCTTCCTCAGGGTTACTGGTACACCGTGTTGTACTCTTCAGTAATCCTCCTGTTGTGTCTGCTGGTGTGTCTGGTGGGCGCCCACATTTATTCCCGCACAGCCTTCGTCATCCTGCTGGTAGTCACCGTGTCCTTGTTGTCCATTTTTATTAGTTCTCTGGCAGTCAAGCCCCAGAATTTTGTCATCACTCACCAGGGACCTGGCAATCAGACCTTCCGCTACAATGCCAGCTACACGGGCTTTAGTGTCACCACACTGAGGAACAACCTGGACTGTGAGTGTTGAGGAGTGAGGTTGGGTTTGGTGAGAATATGAAAGTACATTTACAACAGAGACAAGGTGATGACAAGTTAATTTATTTTTAATTTTGGGCCATCTATTAAAGCTTCAGTGTCGTTCCTCTTTTTTTTTCTTCAGCTGATTACTCTTTGGACTACAGCACCAATTCTGTCATGACATTTGCCAACGTGTTTGCTATCACGTTCACCACCTGTACTGGAATCATGGCTGGAGCCAACATGTCAGGTTAAAACTTGTCTCACTATTACATCTATAATCACATTGCAATCACTCATTACAAGATTTATCATGTGTCTCCTCAAAGTGTCCTGCCCCGAAACCAAGTGATTGTCAGTATGTGAATTAACATCAGACAGTAGTATTTCCTGTAGAGCAAGGATTACTGTCAACAGATCTTTTCAACTCACTGAGCAGTTACATTGCAATTTGAAAAATCCTCGTAATATGTGTGAGTATACACACATATGCACACTGATATGTTTTTCTTGCTCCATCTGTCTCTGAAGGGGAGCTGAAGAGTCCCAGCATTTCCATACCTAAAGGCACCATCACAGCTGTCTTTTACACCTTCATTATCTATGTCCTCCTCTTCATCTTGGTCAGCGCCACCTGTGACAGGTCTGAAAGAGCTCATAATATTGTGGTCAAATATTTAATATATTTGTATGATCAAATAATTATGCAGTCAATTCATTTCTTTTCTTCAGGAACTTACTGATTCAGGATTATGGCTTCCTCCAGAGGATAAACATTTGGCCTCCATTTGTCACCATTGGGATCTTCTGCGCCTCTTTATCAGCTTCCATGTGCACTATGATCGGGGCGTCCCGTATCCTCCATGCTCTTGCTGTGGATCAACTTTTTGGTGAGACCATAGCTATGCCAGAGAACACTGTTCTTGGTATAAGGAATTGTTGTCTGAGAGATGGTGTAGAATTCTTAATAATTTAATAAGAAGTCAGAGGTAGTTCTTGTCTTAAGCAGATGAAACTTGTTCATTGAAGAAGCCCGGCCAAGGAGAATCAGTCCTACACTATCTTTCTACAAGAGATTCTGACTAGACATAGAACAAGTGATTACCTTATCTTATCTTACTAATGTGTGTGTGAAGATACATGGTACTTGCGTTTATGAGGGCACAAGGACAGACAAAGCTGTAAATTGGGTAAGTGGAAGATGGTTAACTTATCACGTAGATAAGCAGAGGTACAATTGATGGAAAGCAGCAAGGACAGACTGAAATAAAGGTTGGAATAAAGGTCAAACAGAAAGGTCAACATGAGAACTAAGATTAACTATGGGGAGACCTATCATATAGTTAAATATTGAAGCCTGTAGAGTATTTGTCTAACAGATGTTTCTGTTTTTCCACACAGGTTTGCCATTAGCTCCAGCTGCCATCAAATCCAGCTCTGGGAATCCATGGATAGCAGTGCTGTACACATGGGTTTTAGTACAGGTGAGGACAGCAGCCATGTCTTCTCAGTATATGCAGCATTATAACCGGTGTCTTAATCTATGTTGTTTTTTTTTTTTTTTTNTTTTTTGTTTTTTTTTTTTAAAATGTGTTCCAGTGTGTAGTGTTTGCGGGCCAGCTCAATTCCATCGCTAGTTTGGTGACTGTTTTCTACTTGCTTGCTTATGCTGCGGTTGATCTGGCCTGTTTGGCTCTTGAATGGGCATCAGCACCAAATTTCAGGTAATCAGAATAACCACCACTACTAATAATGCCACCACTACACTAAAGGCTGCACTGTGCTGCATCTGACCTGGCCTGTCTGACTTGGTCAGAGACTGCGTCCGTGTTTATATCTTTAATTTTAAGGAAAGATGGGGTTTCAACTGTATTTTTGGGATTTCCCCTTGCTTATAAACAGATAAAATGACTGAAAGAAAAAAAAAGATCTTGAAAGAGAAATTGAAACCTTCCCCACTTTAACACGTCACCACACCTGGCCAATCGCTGTATGAAGCAGGCTGGTCTGGCTGGAGTGGCGGATTCNACGTCACCACACCTGGCCAATCGCTGTATGAAGCAGGCTGGTCTGGCTGGAGTGGCGGATTCAGAGTTACAAATTTTGACGGACACCAGATTGATCGCTGGAAAGGGGGTTTCCACTTACGACTTTCTGACAGGCATGTCAGAGGAAACATACTTAAAGGACCATATCGGCCATGTTGCATGTTTGAGCCTAATATATTCAATTTTCATACATGTTACGTTACTGACAACCATTTCCCAAAGAATAAAACCGTATTTCAGCTTTCCTGATATTTTGCAAAATCTCTTAATCTTTAAAAATCAAATATTCAAGCGATACACCCACCTTAAAAATTAATGTTTCACCTGCTAATAGTTATGCAGCCTTATGAAATCACAGTCATTTAAATTTTTCAATAAACACAGGTTGTCTTTTGGGACTATATTCCCCAGTGGAGTCATACATTCACTCTGCGCTTTATATTGCGCTTAAATGCTAAACTTACATAACATCTAAAAAAAAACCCAAAAAAACAAAAAACCCTGAATACACGTGTTGTTCACGATGATGGATTACCTATCCCAAGAACATTTCAAATATCAACAAGTTGATTTTAATGGCGTGCCAGTGATGTTACATGTATGAAAATTGAATGTATTAGGCTCAGTCATGCACAATGGATGGTATGGTCCTTTAAACTTTCAGTGACTAATATCTGACCTTTAATGACCTCTATCAGTTACAAGTAGGAATTGCAATCAGCAATTCCTACATGTCACTTAATATTTAATTTAATGTATTTGTAAATATATTCAGTCTAATTAATTTAATTTTATTTATTTTTATGTTATTTTTACATTTACTTTATTTTACAGTTTAATCTGATACCGTTATTAAATTTATTTAATCTATTTATTTAAATCAGTTTCGTAATTTAAATGTAATTATTTTTTATTAAAGCACATTATTTGATAAACTACATTTAAATGTAATTATTTTTTATTAAATCACATTATTTGATAAACTACGTTTAATTACTTATTAAATGTGTTTTTTTTTAAACTTAAATGTAAATGTATTTTCAATTTAACTAAATCAAATTAAATTAAATTAATCTGGTTGAAGATCAGACCACATTTAATGCAGAAATCCAGCTAATTCAGGAGGCTCACTTATATTTTACTCTTGGTGCATCCATTTTCAAAATCTCACCTAGGACCCCAGACCCACCTTCCTGACTGGAAAGTGAGATTTTAATCCATTATTTTATTGACAGTAAAAGTCACATTTATTGCTCCATTTGATCGCTCTCCAGTTTTGTTTTGCTTATGTCCAATGAGTGTGTGTGTGTGTGTGTTTAACAGACCCACCTTCCAGCTCTTCTCTTGGCACACCTGTCTGCTGGGGATCGTGAGCTGCTTAGTGATGATGTTCGTCATTAATCCTGTGTACTCATCAGCCAGCATCGTCCTCCTGCTGCTGCTGCTGCTTTTCCTCCACTACAGATCACCCACCAGCAGCTGGGGTTACATTAGCCAGGCTCTCATTTTCCATCAGGTACCTAGACCACACACACAGAATTACACTTGCATTATAATTTGTTAATAGCATTCCTTTCTGCGCTATGGCTTTAGGTGCGCAAGTATCTGTTGATGCTGGATGTGAGGAAAGACCACGTGAAGTTCTGGAGGCCACAAGTGTTGCTGATGGTGGCCAACCCTCGCTCTTCCTGTCAGCTCATCCTGTTTGTCAACCAGCTGAAGAAGGGAGGCCTGTTTGTTTTGGGCCATGTGCAGCTAGGGGATCTGGGTAATGTCCTGCTGATTGTCTGTACTGGCCATATGTAGCTGACAGCATTAAATTATTCTTTTGTCTGAATCATTTCCTCTGAATAACTGACCCAGAGTCTACAGGCACCATAACAGAAAGGTCTCTCTTTTGCTCTGATCCTTACTGTCTGTTCCTGGATTATTAATAAGAGACTAGTATCAAAACTATCAGGTTTAAATGAACCATCTTTTGATTAATAAAATACCTGTATTCAGTTTTTAGTTGCGATACAGCACATCAATCTAGAAAACAACCTGTTCCATACAGTATTTATTAATTCACTCACTTCAATCACCTCCATGCTGCAATACTACTCCTCTGTAGTGTGATTTGCATCTGACAGGACACATCCTGTTGTTTTATTATTTGTGTTATCGCTCTGCAGTATAATCAGGCAGCTTACCTCATCTGTGTTTTAGACACGTTGCCATCAGACCCAGTCCAGCAGCAGTATAACTTCTGGTTGAGCCTTGTTGATAAGCTTGGAGTGAAGGCCTTTGTAGACTTGACACTCTCCAACTCTGTCAGACAGGGAACTCAGCATCTGCTGCGTATCACGGGTTTAGGTGAGCTCAGATTTCTCTTTTACTACACCACAAAGATATGGCATGTCTGGACAAAAATACAGATTCAGTACAGTTCATATCATGTTACTCTGTCTATATTTGATGTTTCTTGTGCATTCATTTTCTGTATCTCTCTACAAGGTGGGATGAAACCCAACATGCTGATATTGGGTTTCTATGACAGCTCTACTCCTGATGACTTCTTCCTTCAGGATACTGCATTCTGTGACTCATCACTTGGAAATGGCAGTGATGGGGAATATAATTTTGGGGTTGACCTGCCTTCTTTGCAGGCCCATTTCCCCCCAGTCCGACATGTGGAGAGCCCACGCTGGCTATCACCGGAGGAATATGTAGGAATAATTTCTGACGCCATCAAAATGAACAAGAATGTGTGTTTAGGGCGCTACTTTTTCCAGTTAGAGGGAGAGGGCACGAATAGCAAGGTGGATGGCTCAGAGCGGACTATAGATGTGTGGCCACTCAACCTGCTACAGCCAGGCAGCCGTGACTATGAGGACGTGTGCAGCCTCTTTCTTCTGCAGATGGCCTGTGTGCTGAACATGTCCAGCAGATGGCGCCATGCAAGAATGAGAATCTTTCTGAATGTAGAGACAGAGTCCAGCGACCAGAGCTGGGTGATAAATGAAGAGATGTTTCGAGAATTATTGAAGAAGCTGAGGATCAGAGCATCGATAAAGATAGTGCCGTGGGACTCTGTGGTGCAACACCACACTCAGCCAGAGGGAGAGGATTCCACAGGACTCACTCAGGCACTGTCTGAGGACTTCTTGTCCACAGTGAACTGTTTAGTGATGGAGCACAGCTCCCAGGCTGCTGTTCGCTTCCTGTATTTACCTCGACCTCCTGCTCATTCCAGCCTGGCACAGCAGTACTTAGCTCAGCTGGAAACGGTGACCAATGGATTAGGACCAACACTCCTGATTCATGGTGTCACCCCT
The DNA here is from genome assembly GCA_014773175.1 of Lucifuga dentata. Lineage (NCBI taxonomy): Eukaryota > Metazoa > Chordata > Actinopteri > Ophidiiformes > Bythitidae > Lucifuga > Lucifuga dentata. The sequence goes on along the minus strand of VXCM01009322.1, from coordinate 7,426 downwards.
GTCACATACACTGATCTCTGAGCATGTATGTGACAATATTTTTCATGTTACACAGTTTGAAAGTGTACATAAGGTCTTATCTGGCTGCTTAGTATAAACTCTGGTTACACAAACAATATAATGTACTAAAAAAGTGAATGCTATGGTACTGCATATACTTTAACACTTGCTCATTTCAATGAGGCTTACAAAGAGAACACAGTAAAATGCATTTTAATTTGAGTTTTTTGCATTCAAATAGACTATTTGCCTGTTTTAATCAACTTGACAGCAAAACGATTGAGACAAGTAGTGGGGGGAATATATGATTCATGTTACTTTAACCTCCTGTGTGTTAGCTTTAGTTTTGTCTTTGCACATCAAAGCACAGGTTGCTTACAACATTAAATATGCAGGTATCTACTGTATTGCAGCTAGAGAGATGGAATAATGAATGTATAAAATATTTTGTACCAGAAAAATTTTCCTGTTAACATACAATGCTCTTTTTAATTCTCTGCATTTAGTTGGGTCCTGTTTTTTCTCCCTTTCTTTTCTGGTTGTTGGACCAAATGATCCAGTGACTTTTTTTTTTTTTTTTNTTTTTTTTTTTTTTTTTAATAATATTCCATACAGTGTTTTGTTTTGTTTTTTTCCCTGTTGAATGTATACCTCTCTGTCCTCCAGGCACTATAAAGGGAACTTTTGTACATTTGATTTGCAGTATAATACAATGACAAATGCCACTTGTTGGTGTGTGAGTGCACTAGGCCATAAATACACCGTCACTGCTTACACAAAGGCTTGGTGTGGACTTCAACATGTTGAACTTAATAATTAGAGTCAGCATAAAAAGAGAAGCTGTTGAGTTATTGATGGTTGATGGTCTGGACTGATGGGAAAACCTTATGGGAATCAAATCATCACTGTAACGTTACCTTTTATTGGAAGTTTGTACATTAGGAGTTATGCCAGGGTTGGATGTGTAATGTCTGAAAAATGACAGCCAAAGCCTGTTGTCAGGAATTAGAAACGCACATTGGCTTGTTTTAAGCTTAGTTAAGGCCATCCTGATCCGGTCTCACTCAGGATGAAGACCAAAGAGGATTCAGACCAAACCAAAAAAAAAAAAAAAAANAAAAAAAAAAAAAAAAAAGCCATCAAAACCAGAGCAAGCTGTTCACACTGCTATTGCATTACCATATGTTACAAAATACAATGTGACTACATTATTATCATGTTATTGCTGTTGACACTGTCCAACTTGATGACAAGATGGTTAAGCATTATTATTATTATTTTTTTTTTTTTTTTNTTTTTTTTTTTTTTTTTGGATAAATAATTTTGGTTTGTTCCTTTAAGTGATTTGCTGAAAAAGCATCCTGCATGAATTTTTTGCTCTGTTTTAAGTTTTGGTTGATGCTTAATGAAAAAGTCTTATAAATCCTGACTCCTCTCTGTTAATACTGTAGATATTTTGATAATGTTAATTGCTCAGATGTTATAAGACTAAATGTATGTCAAATGTACTGTAAACTGTCTTTTGTCTAACTGATTAACAGAAAAAAATCTATTTAAAGCTCATTTAAATGCTATAAAATACTTAAAAATCGAGTAAATAAATTGTAAATGTAAGACAAGCTTATTTAATAGATAGAAGCAGAACATTTGTGATATAATTTAAAATTAATACGTTTGTAAAAATAAAAATAGTGTTTACATGGCTAAGTGTAACATGCCAAGTTATTACAAGCATTTTAGATGCAGATCTGCAGTGAAGCTGATGTTTATGCTATAATATATTTCCAATGAATTCTAACAGTAGAAATTCATAATAATTTAATTATGCAGTAAAGAAGCCTGTGCAGATGAGTCCTCAGTCCTGTTTCTTGGTCGGTTTTGGCTTGTCAAACATGCCGAATCTCTCAATGCTCCTTAACTTCATGACAAAGAACGATGACATACGAAACCAGTCGGGCAGGAGCGTTTTCACAGCAAAGTGCTGCAGAATGCAGGATGAAAGGAAAGAGAAGGACACACATTAGTAAACAGCCACAATTTTACTATTTAAAGGCACTGAGGTTTTCATCAATCTGACCTGAAGAGCGTGGGTGAGACAGCCGCTGGTATGGGTGGTGTGACCCACTGTGTTCAAGGCCTGGCGGACAAAATCTGACGCGCTCTTCACAGAATAGCTCACGGGCATGTTGTCTGTCATGTTGGTGGACACCAAGAAAGGAGACACACACTGCAGGAAAGGTAGACATAAATTTAGAGGAATACACACCTGTTAGCTTTCACTTTGTCACACTTGATTCTTCCTTCCTGACTTTTAAAGATGAAAAGGAAGATGAACAGCATCAGCGAGAACAGGAGACTTGGAAATTAAGTACATCTACTCAAATACTGTAATGTAGAGTTTTGAGGTACTACATATAATTTAGATATAATATATAATACTAGTATTTCCATGTTACGCTATACTTTTCTACTTTTGTTCCAATACACTTCAGATGGAAAAGAAATTTTTTTTTTTTTTTTTTTNTTTTTTTTTTTTTTTTTTTACTCCACTACATTTATCTGACAGCAGTAGTTGCCAATTACTATGCATAATATGGAGAATATTGCCGTTGTCTCATAAAAATCTTGGTTCTGAGTTTTATCTCAATTACATAACACATTTTACACACATCTAAAGTTTTTTAAAAGGAAAAAAGTTGGAAATTTTACTCTTTTGTACAGGGGCAAATCATCCTATAGTGACCTGAACCAGTACACGAGTAAAATTTCCAACATTTTTCCTTTTCTAAAACTGGGGAAAGTAGTAGTAGTAGTAGTAGTAGTAGTAGTAGTAGTAGTTGTAGTAGTTGTAGTAGTAGTAGTAGTAGTGTATATAGTAGTAGAGCATTCACCATTTCAAACTCTCCAAAATTGAAAATTTGGCATTTATCAGTACACACAATGGTTTATGCAACTGGGTGATAAATGTCAAATGAAATACAAGGTTTTTGACGCTGTCTGCTGAAAAACCTTGCATCAACATTAACTAAGTCTAATATTTCCACATTCCTGAAATGAAAACAGGCTGGAGCTGCCGAAAATTGTATACGTCTGTTTCTGGAAAATTCAGCCTATGAATCACAAATGAAGTGAACACACATGGTTGAGCTTTGTAATTTTGTCCCATGATTAGAACTCAATTATTTTGCAGAAGCCAAGTCAGTGTTTAAGATCTTTCCATCCTTTGTGTCCGTGGAGTTTTCTTCCTGCAACTATTACACCGTTGCAGCGTTACAAAAGTTAAGTGCAGCAGTAATTTATTTTGTAGATAAAACTTATTTTCTTCATGGTTCACTTGTGGAATAATTTTTAAAAAATCATTACTTTTTTAACATAACCTTGTTGGAGGATGAATACCCAGAGACAAAATGAGATGGTAGCTCCAGTCTAAGAATCACGTGCTGTGTGTTGGTGGTTTTATACCAGCATGCGTTACCTGAACAATAATGCCCTTTGACTTGTATTCAGCATGCAGACACTGAGAGAAATATGTTATAAAAATCTGAAATAAAAAGGAAAATAAAGTCACAAACAAACACGATGGAGGCTGAGTGTGATGACGTGTGTCGGTCTGGATGCATTTGAGGAATCTAAGTGTAAGTTACAGAGTATTTGGATGAGTTGGTACCTTGGTGGCAGAGTAAAGAGACACCAGAGGCTGTGGACGTGAAGCTACTTCAGAGGAGATGTTGATGATCAGCCCTTTTCCTCTGTGAAGGAGATGGAGAGAGATGATTAGCCATGATGGATGTGATCCAGCTCAAATACTGTCAGTTAACATTTGGGTGTTTCTCACAGTACCTTTCAACCATGCCTGGCAGAACCAGCCTGGTCATCTGAGTAAAGAGAATATTTATACACTGATCATTATTATCATGATAAGCTTTATTCATGCAGCAATGGACAGTTTGTGTAGGCACCACGCAAGTGGTATGTACAGTTGTCAGAGCATATTACACACTCATAAAAACACAATCATAGAGTTGGAGCCCAAGTCATTGTTCCTTAAATCACAAATAAATATGAAGTCTTTGCAAACAAGTCCAAAGTCAGGCCTCAAATCAAGACAGCTAGTCACAAGTTAAAAATGACAAACCAAACAAACCTTGAGCGTTACTTAGCACTCATGTCTTACTCTGAATTCTTGATAACAATTCAAGTCACAAGTCTGACTGACAAGCAAAGATTTGAAACTTACTTGTGACTTCTAAGTCATACAGTATATACCTGCACAGAGTTAACTTACATGAGTGATGGACATCAGGTTACAGTTGATAGTCTGAGTGATTTTCTGGTCAGAATTAAAACACAAGAATATAAAATTTAACACGACCTCCCCGATTTGATAAAAATTTGTGACTGGAATATTGTTTCTGATTTCATACACTTGTCATCGTTCCATGCATTGCCATGAGCAATTACCTTTTAAAATGCATAGCATACCTGTTCAGTGTCTATCATTTCCAGGAAATAGACCATCTTATTAGAAGGGTTCATTCCAACATTGTTAACTGTGTGTGGGTAACAAAGACAGACAAAAACATGTTAGTAATAGACAAACATACACACTCGACTTTTAATTGATTTGTTTTCAGCCCTGGCCTTCAGGTAAAGCCAGCCCACAAATTCCACGTCTGGAAAAGCTCAACAGGAAATTTTTGATTGAGGGTGTCATCAATGAGTGTAAATGAGAAAAAGGAAAGCATTTCCTGAAGAAAATGCATGTGATTGCTGTCAGATGTCACCCTGAGCAGCTTGAATATTAATGCAGGTCTTTAATCATTTGTTATGAGCTACTTGAGCATTTTACGACTATACAAGTCATAATAACTTATATGTCAACATAGTAAAGTTATGTACAGTTGCTCAGTATGCAGTATTGAGCATTTTGAAAGATTAATGGAGTCTGCATGGTATGCAGATCCCAAAATATAAAACCAAGTCTAGTCGATTGGAAATTACAGATACATATATTTGCATTATTTAAAACACAATGACATTTGCATAAACTGTACATCATTGTAAGTACAGGTGATCAGTGTTAATTTAATGAGCATTTAGTAATTTGAATGGAGTTTGTGCTGTAAACAGAATCTGAGCTGTAAAATACAGTACATTGCAGTCAATTAGATGCAAAACACAATAATGCAATATATAACTTATAATAAATCATAAAGTGTACATGCCATCATACAGATCTTTTTACATTTTTACATCAGAGTAGGAAGGAAGATGGAGACATTTTCTCTGTTTATTCAACAAATGCAGAGTTTAGATGTGTTGCCTTACCTATGCACTAAACTGCAGTCAAATCAAACATTACAAAGCCAATGGGAAGACATAAGAATAATCATTTGAGCACCACAAACAAGACATTTTTTGTTAATGTTGCTTCAGGGGTTCCATAAACATGTAACAACACAATCTACATATTAATTTTTAAGCTTTGGCGTTGCTTATTGTTGTTATCATCTAAATAATTCCCTACAGTTGCTGACTGATTCACAATCCAGCTGCTGGATCATCCCTTTTCTCATTTAATGTGATCTGGACAGAGGTTTTAAAGTGAAGGATGAGATGATAGCACCTCCAATCTCACAGGCTCAATGTTCACTATGAATCCCAGTAAATTCTCAGTCCTTTTCCTAGGTCATATGATTGGCTGACCAGTTTCATACTCTACCTAGAATTCCGATTTCCAGGCCCTGTAGTCCCTCAGAAATTGCAGGATATATACTGTGTCCATCTGTGAAGTCTGCCTGGATGGTGCAAGTTTTCCGTCCAAACTGACCCTCTGAAGGAGACAAAGCATTTCCTGTATCATGTCTGTTGTGGAGCTGGGCATGGAAACACAAATGTCTTTAACGAGAAAACAAGAACATCATTCCATCACCTATCTCCTGGGCAACCATCTGCAGTTTGTCATTGGATCGGCTTATCAAAACAAGATCCAGTCCTCTTCGAGCCAGCTGAAAAGGTGATGCAGACAGACAGGTCTGGTCAGTCTTCACAAGAAAAAGTCTCTGCAAAATGGTCATGCTAAAACTGTATAACACATGCCCTGTGTCCAATTCTAGACTGAAAATTTCAACAATTTCAACAACCTCTGTCTCCAAAGACTGAAAATTTCAAATTTGGACCAGAAAGAGAGAAGGAGTTGGAGGACTCACCTCTACTGCATAAGCTTTGCCAATCCCAGATGTGGCACCTGTAACAACTGCTCAAAGGACACAGCGCATACAGGTTACATTCATGTTAATGATTTCTGAAATCATCTTACAGACGGGAAATAGAGATGTCACGGTTTGAATTTTAGACGGTACGATTGTAGTGAAACACTCATGATTCCACAGTTTGAAGATTATTTATTATGTAGCACACAAAAAACAAACGATGCCAGCGTGAACTGTCTTTCTGTGTTCCTGTCTTTTGATAGTACTAATAAATAAACACAATTAGAAAGAGGGATACATATTTTTTTTAAAATAAAACAGTAACAGGCTCATAAAAAGAAACATAAATAAAAACAGATTTGAGATTTACGATATGAGATATTAGATATGAGATTAAATGATTAAATATGTTAATGTAAAATTTTCAATTATTTAACAAAGTCAATTTGTACAGCCCTGCTAAGGAAAAATGAAGTAAATGCCATCCCAGAAGTAGACAGCCTTTTACTGAGAAATTAAAAAGGGTTGTCCCTTTTCCATGTTAGCAGGCAAAACACTGAATTTTAGCTTTTAACACAGGAAAACACAGGAAAACATTTCTCATTTTGATGAGCCCTAAAAACTGAAATTTACATAATCACTTGATAAAACTGATATGATTGGATTGAGCATGTCTCAGCCTAACACAGTATGAACAATTGTTAAGTGCAACACTTTGGAGTAATTACTTTCCAAAATCCCTTACAGAGGCATGTCAGTCACAGAATTTCTCATTTTGATGAGCCTAAAAACTGAAAATTTTTTTGTAAGAAATTTGTGTGCTAAACTGCCCACTTTTCAGTTTTTGCTTTCAACACCCCTCCAAAAAAGAGCTTCAATTGTTAAAAGCTACATGTACAGCTACATTATCTGTTGTTTGATAGGTTTACAAAAAGATTTTCAGTCATCCAGGTGGTAGATATGAAGTTTAAAATTGTTATTTAAAAAAAATATATTATTCTTTTTTGAAATTTGAATAATGCATAATCAGGGCCGTTTCTGAACATCTTGGGGCCCTGTGCAATATCTTATGCTGGGGCCCCCAACCCAAACCTAAATGATCCACTGACTATTGCCACAAGACCCTGGGACTTTATTACTTTATTATGCAAACACAGTCTGTCTCTCTCTCTCTCTCTCTCTCTCTCTCTGTCTCTCTCATATTCTCACTGAAT
>VXCM01009321.1:3215-13457 GCA_014773175.1 Lucifuga dentata | reverse complement strand
CATTACCAAAGAAACAAGAACAAACTCACAACAACCATCACATTTACTCATATGACCAGCAAGCAACCAAAAATGCCTAAAACACAAATAACACAATCAGTATTCAACAGGCTTCTCCACAGATTCCAGCCACATAAAAATCCATCAAACTTACCAAAGCCGCTGATCATCTGAAGACGAAGTCCATCCTCCTTTCTTTCTTTATAAACATACACTTGATAAAGTACATTAGTGCATTTCAGTTCCAAAATGTGAAAAAAAGCGTTGTCAGTTAATCCATTTGTTCTCCTCCTTCAGACATTGTGTGTTAAAAAACAACAGTGCTAAGTAAAAATCGAAACAAAAAATCTAAAGCACTATATCTAAAAATCTAAACATCAAGAAAGAAAGTTTAAATAAACATTAATGCTCCGTTACATGTTAGCTAGGTTTACATGAGTTAGCTAAGCTAACCGGCTCTCTTCTTCTTCTGATGAATTTCTGGCAGGCTGTTTAGCTGTAGCATAATGCTGTACTCTGATGACGTAGGCCAAGGCCAGCTAGAAGGCCCTGACGTGTAAAAGAATACGCCCAACATGGCAAACTCGAAATCTGATTGTTTAAAGAATATGACAATCAACAACATCGTCCCATTTGCTTGAATAGCAGAGGAGATTCACTCAAGATTCTGAAGGCCTCANCAATCAACAACATCGTCCCATTTGCTTGAATAGCAGAGGAGATTCACTCAAGATTCTGAAGGCCTCAAGCTAGATTTTTTTACCCGAAGACAGCACAGGTGGAAAATCTGATTGGATAAAAGCTCTACTTTATACATTAATAACAAAACTGATGGGAACAAACTTTGTAAAATACATATAGCACTAATTACAAATATATACTAAATTATAAAAACATAATTTAATGATTTGACAATCTCTAGGCCAGCAGAGAAGGCTTTGCTGGCCCTGACCACACACCACTGATTGACACTGAGATAAAACTGTTTTGACTCCAAAATAAATGGTAAAGAAAGCAAAGGCTATTCTTAGTGATGAATCTCATCCTCCTTTTAGTGAATATACCTATGTTGTTGCCATCAGATGGAAGGTACAGGGCTCTGCCTTTTCAAACTAATCGTGCCAGTAAATCTTTTATGTCCGGTATTGTTCTGTTAAACAAATGAATGTGATACAATGTTTTGTTTGGAAGGGGGAGGCTGCACTTAGTTTTTCTTTTGTTTTGTTGGTGTGAGTAGTGTTGGGTGTTTTATATTATTGTGTATTGTTTGCAATGTGCGTATTGTTTGTGTTATCGTAATGATTTTGTAATTGTCTGAAAATTGCCACAAGCACAGAAAGATTTTCCGAAAGGACAATAAACTTTTAATACAGTTTTGAGTGAAATTGCTTCCATTGCATTTTGGGGTGAGGGCGAGCGTGGTAAACTTGGGAGGTGGACAACTTGCTAGCAGCTACAAGAAAACACGAATCACAGCTTCTACTGGAATGAAGCATGTTTCATTCAAATTCAGCATTGTGCTGGCATAGTTTTTCGTGGTCTATGACCCAAATGAGTGACTATAATTAAGAATCCTAAGCAAAATTCTCATTCTGTCATTATTCCATGTCATGTCACGAGCTGCACAGCTTTGCCTGTCCTTTCCTTATTTCTTTCTGTCATTATTTTTATTTTTCTTACTTTCTCTCACTGAAAGCCATCAGATTCCCCCCACACTTGGTTTTCATTATAGCAAATCCAACTATTATTTTTATTTTGGATATTTAAGTAGTTTTTTTTCTGCTAATATTTGTTTACTTTTACGTATTTAAATTGAAATTGTATTTACATGTAATGGAGTCAGCCTGTTCAGGGTGTCCCCACCTTTAGTCTGATGCCACTTATCCTGCGCAGGGATGGATGTAATGGAGTATTTTCCCACTTTTGCACATACTTTTAAAGGATCATACTGGCGATTTTGCATGTTTAAGCCCAATAAATACGAGGGCAGCTGGGCGATATGGCCTAAAAATAAAACCTCAATTTTTTTTTTTTTTTCATACTTATGGACGTTTCTCGATTTTAATCTAGATTTTTCTTGTTTTTCTCTAAACTAACTAAAAAAACAATACATAATAAGTATTTTCTTTATTAAAATAATAAAAATAATAAAAATAAATAATGATAATTTTAAATAAGCTTGTAGGGCTTTCTAAAACATAAAACTTGCAAAATAAAAGATTTTTATAGCAATTTACAGGTTCCTTTCAAGGAACACCAGCCTGTCTGCTGCCTCTGGCTTGAGGCTTTGTGGAATGTTATAATATTCCCACTATACTGAAGACCCTCTGATCATATGCCATGTCACTGGAAAATGATGCAGCTATTGACATTTGCCTTTTCGCTGAAGCAGCAGCATCTGGCATGTCTGACACACATTGCTGCCACTCCGCTCGACGTCATGAAGCGCAAAACCAAACCACTTCCAAATCACTGATGTGACATTTCCTTTCTTAGAAACAAGCTCATCTTCAGTGGAAGTGTTTGTTGGCATCTTGACAGCACGTCTGACCTGCTGAAAGCTTCGTGGGCTTCGTGGTATCAAGGAATATGTTGGATGGGCTTGTTTGACAGGGAGCGACCCGCTTCCGCATTTTCTGTTAAATATAGTTAGATAATAGTTTAAAAAAAAAAAAAAAAAAANTAAAAAAAAAAAAAAAAAAATCTTGATGTTGGGAGTCAGCCATTTTAAACATCATGCCAAAACATAAAATTGAATTAATCGATTAAATCAATTTATCGCCCAGCCCTAATAAATACTAACCGCATACACTTTACGCTACCGACAAGCAATTTCCAAAACATAAAACTGTATTTTAGTTTTCCTGTTATTTTCCCAAACCCCCTAATCCTTCAAAATCAAATGTTCAGGTGACACACCCACCTTAAAATTCAATATGTTGCCTGTTAACATGAATGCCTGAATACAGAAGGGACTGTTGTTTGTAGTTTCTCTATAAAATTTTCTCTTGGGACTACTGTATATTCCGTGGTGGAGACATACATTGTCTTCCATGCAGCTTCGTGTTGGACTGGTTAAATATAACTAAAAAGACTTACAAAAAACTGAATGGACATAGTGTTTGCTGTGATGGGTTACTTATCTCAAGCACGTTTCAAGCCTCTACAAGTTGATTTTGATAGTGTAGTGGACCAACTGAAACCAATGTCAGTCTGAAAGGTAGGAAAAACAATTTGAAAATTTACCACTCTAGTAGTATGATTTGGGAAAAGGTTGTCAGCAAAGGATATGCTGGTTATGTATGTAAAGTATGCTGGTTGCATATACATATTTGTATTGGGCTCAAAAATGCAAAATGACTGGTATTGTCTTTGAGCTGCCTAATCTAATGCTGTTTGGGTTCTGACATTCATTGCCAGATTGTGAATGAAAGCGTGCAGGCAGAGCTCAGCGTTTGAGCCCAAAACCTGCAACAGTTCAGCATAAAGCTGTTTTAAAGTCATGGAAGCATCCGGCAAGAATTTCATTTCAAACCACTTAAAGACATCTGCTCTGTGTCTGGTTCATGTCAGCGCGGACTGGCTGATAAGAGATGAGAAAAATGACAGACAACTCAATGGCTATGAAAATCATAATCAGATGTCTGAAAAAAAAAAAATNGAAAAATGACAGACAACTCAATGGCTATGAAAATCATAATCAGATGTCTGAAAAAAAAAAAATGTTCCGTATAAACTCCAGCAGGTCTGCATGCTGCTTTTCAGATGAAATGCTCGTGTTAAATGTACAAGTGTTATGTCTAAAGTTGGTAGTAATTTTGCAGATTTAAATTTTATATTTAAGTCAAGTCAATGAAAAATTGTTGTGTAATAGGTAATGTAAAGGGATCCTGATGTAATAAGTTAAAACTAGAAGAAGGTCGAAGTCCTCAGAGTCCTCAAAAACGTAAATTGTAAATGTAAAAAGTAGTTTATGTTGATAATAAAGGGACATATTCTGCTTTTATTTCTGTTCCCTCATGTTTATAATATACTGTAAGTCAGAGTTTGTTGAAAATTGTCCAACTGTCAAAACTTGAGATTGGCACCTATAGAAATACATCCAGAACTGCCGAATGCTTTGTTTTGATTGGTCCGTTACTTCTGCGGCATATTGACGTCAACATACAGTATAACATAAATGTATCTGCCTACACACCAGGTTAGGCACACTCACAAAATAAGGGGCTTGCAACCCAGTGTTTTGCTAGCATCCGTGTTTCACGTGTTTCAAGGGTGTTGCTGCTCCAGCCTGACACAGCTGGCCAATGAAAAAAGAGTGGGCTTTTTCATAAAGGGGACTTGTAAAGATAGTACCTAACATCTGCCGTGTTATGATTGGCTCATCAGAGCAGCCTGCTTTCACTTGGTGTGCACAGTGGTGCTGCAGCAAGGTAGAGTAGAAGTGTAAAGCATTTCATGAAAATAAATAAATAATCAAACAATAATAAAAATAATAATGAAAATAAGAACATATTACTTGGAAGTTTTCAGTGTGCAGCCTGCATTTTCCAAGTCAACAAGGGTTATAAATAGATATAAGCTAGTAATTTGATTTTTCAAAAATGAACAGCACAGAGACACCTATAAACAGTGTAAAAAGCCTCTGTTACACCTCCTCAAGAGGAGATTTCATTTATAGATTTCTCAATTTGCAATACAGTTTAGGGCCGTTCCAAAGCTCTTATTTGATCGATCATCGCGTGTCCTGGAAACCAATCTAATCTGCCATCTTTTGCCATGTCCCAAAGCTCTCATTTCTGCTCTGAGGATCAAGGAGGCTTCGCGGGGCAGACATGAGGGAGGAAACATGAGACACTGTATGCAGAAGGCTGTTATCTAGTTGCGCCCCTTTACTGGAAATCTGGTTCTGACTGGACAGATCTACTACAGCTGATCGATGCACTGACACCATAACATGCAAACATGTGAACAAACATGCGAACAGACGAATAACAGCAACAGCTCAGGTGTAAAATTACTCTTATTATTTGTTTTATTTTGATTGATTGATCATCAGAAGCTGTACCACGAAGTGAGATTAGTGAGTTAGCGAGGTATGTTGAGCTAAAGCCAGGGTTTTCAGTGTCATGAAGATGGCTCTCTTTTAACCTGGCTGGATCACCATGGCAACTCATGCTGAATACATAATCTGGTTGGGACCAGGTTATGTTCAAAGTTTCAGCTTGAAATCGACTAAAAAGTGCCACCCTTTCACTAATCAACTCTTTTGGAAATGGTGTCACCATTCTTTCCAGATTCCATTGATTTGGGTGCTGGAATTGTGCGAGGTTCCTTTTGGAGAGAGAGAGAGAGAGAGAGAGAGAGAGAGAGAGTTTAGAGACAGAATAAATCCGTTGGCTTTTTCTGATGATCTTCTCTATGAGAGCTACAGATTCTCAGCTGAGGGACTACGTTATGCAAACTTGTCGAGCCGTAGCTCAGTAGCTACGAACAGTAGTGCAAACTTTATGCATCACGTTGCGTTTGTGTTTGATTTATACATCACTTTGCGTTTATATAAATATAAACGCAACGTGATGCATGTGATGCATTGCTCAGCTGAGAATCTCCACATATATGTTTGTGGTATTCCTGGCCATTTGCCTACACTCGCCATAAAAGAAGCCTTCTGTAAAATCACAGGTATAAATAATAGTTCACTATATTATGAATCAGTATGATGTTTACTATACTATATTATTAATCAGTATGACGTTTACATTAATAGTATATTATTATGTATGGCTTTAGCCTACATTAATAGTAGCCTATATGGTGTACAGCACTGATTTAAAATGGATTAGTCGACAAGCTAATAAAATTAATTTCACTTTGATTTGGTCAAAAACTAGTGATTGTTATGTATCCTACATGGACAGTGTCAGACCTAAATGCAGTTCTTAGTATAATATTTAAATCTGCTGCATCAAGTTTAAAGTGTCAGAGCTGTAGAATGTGCAGCATCACGTTGGGAATAAACGGTGGGCATTGAGATGCACTGAGTGGTAAATTACAGAAAACTTACGCATAAACTATCAGCAACTTTCTGCCAGCATTCCTCCCTAGCCTTATTTGCAGCAACGGTGTTGCTTTTAGCAGTTATGATGTGTTTGAAATCTTCATAATGCTGCATGATTACTTTGCTCCTCCTGGCTGAAATAAACAGCTCTGATTGGTCCAGTTTGTCTGGTAGGAGAGGTAAATGATGGTCGACACGCCCCCTTTATAGGAACGTGCACAGAGTCTGATGAGGAAAGCCTGGGTTGACAAAGACGGTTGATAACCACCGTCGTGGTACCTGTTATCTCTGACTGGAGTTTTAGGCTTTGTCGAGCCAGCTAAGACAAAGAATCTGGATCTGATGAACGTGCTTTGTGGTACAGCCCTCAGGTTAAAATGACTGGATGTGTGTTTAGTGCAGCTCTGAATGATTCCAAAAACATAAAAACAACAAAATAACACTTCTTATATCATCACAACCTACAGTACTGATCTGTTCCAACAAAATCAGTGATGTTTAATAAAACATCGTTAGAAAAAGTTAACTAATAATGGCTGCAGCTGATGATAAACATAAGATTTAAATTCTGAGCAGTGAAATAGACTCAAAAATGAAATGATGGTTGATGATCTGTCGATTATAAAGTTGGATTGTTCTGCAAATGGATGATTGTTCTGCAAATGGATGTTTGTCAGACTGTTCTTGTTAAGTGTTACAGTAATAATAATGGGAGAATATTTCACTATTTTATTATCATCTAGCATTTAACACAGAGCAACTCCAAGCACTCTGACAGCTGATCAGTTGTGTGACATCTTCAAGTAAGTGACTTCGCTTCAGATAAAGCTTCAGGAGCATGGATGTTTCATTTCTCGTAAATAGTCGTTTGTCCTCGCATCTTTTGCTTGCATCTTTTTGTTAAGAGGGTGGGACTAGGACTCAAGGACACAAGTGAGGGGAAACGTGGAAATGAATAAGAGCTGTGGAACACACCTTCTGAATCCCGGATCTCATCTCATCTCTCTCTCTCTCTCTCTCTCTCTCTCTGGAAGGGACTTAACAAAAGCCACCATGTTTTCTGAAGATGTTTGTCTTGGAAATGCTGGAGGAAGAACAACATCAGAGTGTTGTGGCAGCCTGGTTCTCATTTTGAAATAATTTCCTGTAATTTTCATCAGCAGCAAACATGCTGGTTTGCCATGTCTCAGAGACTGCTGGGATCACTTTGACGTGTTTGACAGACCTGCGTTATTTCACAGAATGTTTATCTGTTTAAAAAAATAATAATCAGAAACAAATTTTTCAGAAAGATACATTATTTGATTTATTAAAGAAATAAGAACTTAGTTTTTTTTTTTCTTTTAAGATGAATTTTGGAAAAACAGTCAAAAAACAGATTTATATGCACTACAAAATTAATTTTAAAATGATTCAAATGTGGACAAGAGTGACACTAAACAAAATTGTATTTAAAAAAAAGGTAACTATGGTTTATTTTACTTAAACTTGTTTTGCTAAACTTTACTTGAGTCCAAGTAAGAGGTCTATATTTGTTGGTTAAAGGACCAATCAGTAATTTGTCTGACAATATAAATTGCATGCAGATATACATTTCATGCACCTGAAACATGGACCTCAACGGCACATATTAAAAAAAGTTTACATTATTTGGTACTTTAAAGAACCACATTGGTGATCATGCATGTTTGAGCCCAATTATAAACTGTTATATACATGTTACATTACTGACAACCAATTTCCAGAACATTTTACAGGGTTTTAGTTTTCCTGTTATTTTTTCAGATCCCCTAATCTTTTAAAATCAAATGGTCAGGTGATACACACACCTTAAAATTCAGTGTTTTGCCTTCTAACACTTCTGCATGATTATAGAAGGTGGTCATTTTAATTTAATAATTTAATAATCCTAGGACTACGTTTCCTGGAGAGAAATTCATTGTCTTCCGTGCAGCTCCGTGTTGGGTCGGTTCAATTAAGTTACTTCGGCAAAACCCTAATAGATGTAGTTTGCTGTGATGAATTATGTATCTCAAGCGTGTTTCAAGTCTTTACAAGTTGATTTTATTCGCATGCTGGAATGAACTCAATCTGGATCTTAAATATGAAGCAGCTCATTAACATGACAGTTTTCATTGGATTTTACCCATGACACTTCACAACAAGGTGTCGGAAACAGGACAATAACATGCTGATTAACATAAGGGACGCTTTATGGCTAAGCTCATTGATCTTATATTTAGTGTGACACTATGTAGTTTGAGTGATTTTTGTTTTATGAATTCCACCCAATATGTTCAGCCACCTTTTCATTTGCTGGCATTAAAATGGCCGTCACTGACTGATCCATGATCCCCTGTTATGGTCATCTAGAGCAGGGATGGGCAACTTTGATGAGGACAGGGGCCATTCAAAATTTCATTCTCACAGCCAAAGGGCCACACATTAAACAAAAATTACTGTGAATTCAGTAATTAGTTTAGTAATTAAAAGTTTCATAAAACACAGCAATTCAGTCTAGTCTTTTTTTGTTAATTGAACAACACATTTTCAAATCTGTTTTTTTTTAAAATCTGTAATAGATTGATGAGTGCATTTTGTTGCATTGGAGTTCATGAAGGAAAAACAATTAATCCACTGCACACCGCTTTACTAATTCACCTTCTGACAGCAGCTTTTTAGCTTTAGCTAGCTCCAGTGAAACTACATAAAACGCCTTAATGGATTACTGCTGTATAGTAGCGGTATTTTACAAAACACTTCTGCTGATGTGTTTTTCCCTTCAGATCAGCCACATTAACAGCTCTAGCAGCTCTGATGTTCCTGTCATATTTGTTTTATGCACAGTGTTGTAGTGGCGACTCAAACTGAAGTCCTTAATTGTTGACATTGTTTCCAGACACACCAAACACATCAGCTTGCCTTTAAATTCTGTAAACAGGTAATCCGTTTCCCATCTTGACTGGAATGAACAGTTTTCTAAGTCAACTTTTCTTTTCTTGACACTCATCTTTCCTCTTTTACCTGACTTAGCAACAACATATACAACAACGGCCGACACAAGAGCTAACGGGAACGCATCTCATAAGGCAGCTTCAGTAATGAGTAAGCGCCCTCTGCTGATGTATGNAGAGCTAACGGGAACGCATCTCATAAGGCAGCTTCAGTAATGAGTAAGCGCCCTCTGCTGATGTATGGTAGTAAATACAGCATCATGAATGAACAAGCGCTCATTGCTGATGAGGGGTGGTACCACTGGGTGCTGGTAATAACAAAGGAAAACAATTTTATAATTTTCTTTTTTATTGAGAAGTCATTTGAGGACCTGATAGATTAATGATGCGGGCCATATCTGGCCCCCGGGCTGCCAGTTGCCCGTGCCTGATCTCGAGGCTGATTATTAGCAGCTGATCAATTGCTGCAGTTGTGCCTTTAGTGTTGGTGTTTTGCACTGATATCAGAGGAAAAATACCAATTTTCTCTGACCATATTACTGTGAATGAGATAGTAAATTAAACTTATATAAAGACATAAATATTTACAGCATTATGTTACTGTAACTGCTACGAAACTCAGACCTGATAACTTTTTCTCAGTCGTTACAAACAGAATCAATCCATAGAGAAACCTAATCATGTCAGGCCTGAACTTCAGGAATTTTAACAAGTCCACAGAGGATGATTCACTTTGCTCTGATATCTGAGATGAGAACACGGTGACTTTAAAAGCTGCAGTAGGTATTGAAATTTCTGATATATTCTTGGAGTGTTTGAAAATCACATGCTCTGTTATACTTTTTTGTTGTGCCTCTTTGTTCATTTGCTTTCCTGGAATTGCCTGAACAAAATGAAAGACAATTAAAATCTTATGTTTTTAACTTACCTGCGTTGCCAGGCAAGTTGTGTTTTCACGCGCTCTGTTTCTTGTTTTCTCTTTCGTTAGTGTTCCGCTCTCCTCTCCTGCTATGTCTTTGTCTCTCTCTTTAAGTACACAAGTTACAACTCTTTTCTCCTCTCCTTCACGTTCTTTTTAAAACTTCACCACTAATTTTATTGATTGTTCCCAAAGTATCTTCTGTTTGCCACCGTTATTTTACTGCTTCCCTCTATCACTGTCTTTTCTTTCCCGCAAATCTGGCTCTGTAAAAGTTCGTTCTCTCTCTCTCTCTCTCTCTCTCTCTC
>VXCM01009320.1:0-13378 GCA_014773175.1 Lucifuga dentata | reverse complement strand
AGGTTTTACGTCGGATGCCCTTCCTGCCACAACCCTCTGCATTTATTCGGGCTTGGGACCGGCACAAGGAGGACACTAGTAAAGCAGTATGATGAGGCATAAAAAATTCATTGCACTTGTTTTGTTGGCATTAAAACAACTCGGTTTTATGGTGAAAGACAATAGCTTGTAGTGTAAATACAGTGCAATTAATCTGAGTTTGTTGTCAAAATGCACATGTTAAAAAGATGTAAGAGCAATAATTTAGTTCAGATTCATATTAAAGTGATAACTGATAAAATATTATATTCAAAAACTAGAAAGTAAGATGTTACTGTTAAAAAGTGCATATTTACAGTTAAAAGGTGAATGTTTATTGTTAAAAAGTGAATATTTACTGTTATAAAGTTATTGTTTTTTGCTGGAAAGTTTAAAAAAGGTATTTCATTTATTAATGATACAATTTAATTTATCAGTATATTTGGTTATTCATCTCATTGTAACTGAGTTACACTTAGTTGATTTAACGTTGTCATGAAAGAAGTTAATGAGGTCTCATGTTAAGAAAGAAACTGAACAGAATGATTTATTCTCCTGCACTNATGAAAGAAGTTAATGAGGTCTCATGTTAAGAAAGAAACTGAACAGAATGATTTATTCTCCTGCACTATTTGTGTAGGTTGTTTTGTTTTTTTAACTACCAGATTGAATCTGATTTTGTGATGGTGAGCCCAGCCCAGTGAGACTGTAGACGGATGTCTGATCAGCTTGATTCATTCATCTGGACTCATACACATTTTAGCTCTAGTGAAAAAAGTGAAACTAGTGGGATATCCAACATATTAACAAGAAACT
This sequence comes from Lucifuga dentata, assembly GCA_014773175.1. NCBI lineage: Eukaryota > Metazoa > Chordata > Actinopteri > Ophidiiformes > Bythitidae > Lucifuga > Lucifuga dentata. The sequence continues at coordinate 12,544 of VXCM01009320.1, read as the reverse complement.
GAACTCTTTTGACGAACATACACATGCAGAAGGACAATTAACTGACTTTTTGGACTTAAATGCACACAAGGACAAGGAACTGAACATTTGGATTTCTACTCTTAAAAATTAAAGGAGCCCTCAGTGAAGACTAAAACTTAAAGTGAATTATTTTTGGTGTTTATTATTATATTTTTTGGGGTAAAAGAGTCTATTTTGAATTTCATTTTTCTTTCACAATATTTCGGTTTTACATTGCTATGAAGTAATAAATTTGTCCACTGTTCAACCTTCTGTTAACTCCTCCTGTGAGTTCCCATCCATTTAATATTATTATTAGTATTATCATTATTATTATTATTATTATTATTATTATTATTATTATTATTATTATTATAATTTCATTGCTACGGTACTCTCTCCCTCAGTTTCGCTGCTTCCAGTGCAGCTCATATAAATTAGAGCTTTTATCCAATCAGATTTTCCCCCTGTGCTGTCTCCGGGTAAAAAAATCTAGCCTGAGGCCTTCAGAAGGTCAAGTGAATCCCCTCTGCTATTCAAGCTAATGATGTTGTTGATTGTCATATATTTTAACCAATCAGATTTCGAATTTGCCATGTTGGACGTATTCTTTTACAGGTCAGGGCCTTCTAGCTGGCCTTGGCCTACATCATTGGAGGGCCAGTTAGTGGAGGGCTGCCTGCTGGAAATTCATCAGAAGAATAACAGAGCCAGTTAACTAACTGGAGTAAACCTAGCTAACATGTAACGTAGCATTATCTAAGATTTATTTAAACTTTCTTTCTTGACGTTTAGATTTTTAGATGTAGTGCTTTAGATTTTTTGTTTAGATTTTTACTTAGTCCTGTTGTTTTTTAACACACAATGGCTGAAAGAGGAGAAGAAATGGATTTACTGGCAAAGGCTTTTTTCCAGAAGGATCTTTAAAGAAAAGCTGGAAATATGTAGCTGTGTGGTTAAACTCTTTCTAAAGACAGAAAGGAGGACGGACTTTGTCTTCAGATGATGAGCAGCTTTGGTGAGTTTGATGGATTTTATGTGGCGAAGCCTGTTGATACAACTTTTTTAAATTTAATTTTACGGTATTTTTGCTTACTTGGTGGTCGTTTGAGTAAATGTGATGGTTGTTGTGAATTTCTTCTCATTTCTTTGGTAATTACACTGATTTAGGCTATGCCATGTGTATTTTTGATGCAGCATCCTGTCATAATGCGTAATAATGCTACATCCTTGATGGTTTCAGTCACCATGTATTCATGTCTCTGCTGTTAGTGTGTTGTAGGGTAGTGTAGTGTGTACTGTGTATCAGGCAGCCCTCCACTAACTGGCCCTCCAATGACATAGGCCAAGGCCAGCTAGAAGGCCCTGACCTGTAAAAGAACACGCCCGACATGGCAAACATGAAATCTGATTGGTTAAAATATATGACAATCAACAACATTGTCCCATTTGCTTGAATAGCAGAGGGGATTCACTGAGATCCTGAAGGCCTCAGGCTAGATTTTTTTGTTTTTTACCCGGAGACAGCACAGGTGGAAAATCTGATTGGATAAAAGTTCTAATTTATATGAGCTGCACTGGAAGCAGCGAAACTGAGGGAGAGAGTTCCGTAGCAATGAAATGATGTTAATAATAGACTGATGGGATCAGACTTTGTAAAATACATATAGCATTAATTAAAATACATATTAAATTATAAAAATATAGTTTTCTGATTCTGACAACCTCTAGGCCAGCAGAGAAGGCCTTGCTGGCCCTGACGGCCCACCAATGCTGTCTTTATAGATAGATTAAACCCACTTGGGTACCTAGTTGACATCATTAAACCTAGTTATGAACCATGAGAAGAACCGATAGGAAGTGATGTCACACCATGGTTGCAGTCATGAAGAAGTTCCAGGGCAGCAACGTTCCTAAACCCAGCATGAAGAAGATCAGCCACACAGCACGATACCTGCAGGAGAAACATACACCTGATGCTTAGCATACTGCATGCTAAGAGATAGCTGGTTAAACACAAATGCATTACATACACTATGCAAAGTGACACCTGGCTACATGCTAACACTTTACCATATACCATGCTGAGAGACAGTTTGCTGTATGCTCCAGTGGAGCCGCTGAGTAGCAACAAAGAGTCTGTGGAAGCTTTCAAGGCCCTGTTTCAGGAAGCAGGTTTAGTGAAAACTCTGAGTTTGTTGACTCTGAGTTGAGGAAAAATCTGGGTTTTTGGTTTCAGAAAGTGAGTTCAACTCAACTCTGGGTCAGTTGCTATGGCAACTGCGTCTGTGAAGCTAACCTGCTTGCTGGCAGGTTTTCTTCAGCTAATCCTGAGTTTCTCCTTCCCAAGAAGTGTCAGAGATGTGTTCAGAAACATTTCTCTTGCAAACATTTAGTGTACATGTTTAAGATGGACAGAGATTTTGTGCTTTTCTTGAAGAGCCAGTTGACACTGAAGCACAAATATTCTGGAGAATTCTACGTGGGGACAGACAGGGGGCCTCGTATAAACGTGCGCACATACTAAAAGGTTGCTGATGCAGGTTTTCGCGCACACGCGAGATGTATAAAAATGAACGTGACGTGAGAATGTGCGTGCCGTGCCACAAACTCTGGTCTGGCTCTGTCAGCTGCAGAGGTGGGTAGTAACGTGTTCCATTTACTTAGTTACATTTACTTAAGTTATTATTTTTTTTTTTCACAAAATTTAACTTTACTGAGTAGTTTTTTTGCAGGATACTTTTAAATCATACTTAAGTAAGCTACATTTATGAAGGAAAAACTATACTTTGACTTGGTTGCACTCTTTGCGTTACTTTTTTATTTGTAGGTTTATTATCTGCGACACATAGCTCCGACGCAACGAGTCAAAATTCTCCGCTTTCTAAGCTGTAACATTGCTCCCAATGTCCGACTCGGCTTCAGGATTCATTCTCACACACACTGCTCCAATGTGTGTGTCTACTCTTTGGTTTGGTCCAGTCACATTCCACGTCCTGTCATCTCCATGACAACGATGGTTTAACACGGAGTTGGGCTCATTGAGAGTTGATAGGTGGCCGGTTTTAGGTTTAACTTTAGTTTTTGTTAACTATAATAACCTTAATATCGCCATGATGGTTTGTGCTCGCTTCAGCCTCTGGATTATTGCGGCAATGAAAAGCTGTGAAACTAATTTCCAGGGGTGTAAGTAATGAATTACATTTACTCTCGTTGCTGTAATGAAGTTGTTTTTTTCTGTATTTGTAATGTTTTTGAAAAGTAAATTTACTTTTACTAGAATAATTTTAATGACAAGTATTGTATTTTGGTACATTTTAAATGACACCATTACAGAGTAAAAAATAAAACATAAGGTACGTAACAAAGTGGCTGCAGTTCCTCTCTGCCTGCAGGCGGCTCGCACTGCGACGCAGAAACGCTGAACGCCTCAGAGGACCAGAAAACCGGATTTAAAGAAGACGATCCCAGGCCAGATTTAAGCTTCATTAAAAAAAAAACAGAAAGAACACAGCTACATCATGCAGAGCAAACTTTTTCTGAAAACCGCGGAATTAGCAGCTTATCAGAACTCCGTATCAAACTGCGCAAGCATGCAGAGGTATGTTAGCTAACATTATCCTGCTAATTATTCATACTAGTCACTCGCTTTGCTGACATCTGTGTCTAAAATAATATGATTTCACTTGTTTCTGGGTTGCAGTTTTGCTAGTTAGTGAAATAATGCACATGATAATGTTGACGAGCTTCTTCGGTAATACTACTTTTTTCCTTCTGCTATCGGTTCCTATGGAAGCCCGTTTCTGCCATTAGAAAAAAAAAATTACCAACTCTTTTTTCTCCCCATTGTTAAGTTCTGTTTTCTCATTATTAGGAGATACTAAGTCATAATTATGAGATAGTGTCCCATAAGTACGAGATATTATGTCATAATTATGAGATGCTAAGTCATATTTATGAGAAACTGTCAAATAATTATGACTTAACATCTCGTAATTATGAGATACCTTGAACGAAGTGCGCATGCGCGTGTTGTTACCGACGCTCTCTTAATGCGTAAGCTTACTGTGGGAGCCAGAGAAACATCATCATAACAGATATGCATGGCATGGCCTGGTTTGTGTCTTTCTTTTACAAACTTTGTTGAGTTTTTTTTTCCTGTGTTGCACAGTACTTTTCCTGCATAACAACCCTAATTTACACAATACTGCCATCGAGCGTCCTAAATTTGTTTTTGTACTCCCTTTGTAATCCTAAACTAATCAAGTTAAATGTATTTGTGAACTGCCCAATGCTTACATTGTTTAAAATGTATTATCAAAAACTGCATCATAACTGTATCACTGAACTGACGATAAAATAAACAGCATTTAATGTTGTAACTGGTTGAGGTGCTAATTGTAACTCTATTTGTATGTAAAAGTAACTCCTAACTATAGCTGCCAGACAAATGTAGTGGAATTGAAGTGTAAAGCGGCATAAAATGAAAATACTGAAATAAAATACATACAGCACTTCAGTACAGATTTGAATATTTGTGTTATTTTTCACCTGATGTCATTCGTATAGCTAGATAAATCCGACAAAACAGCTAGCTCAGCGTGACAAAGGGCCCTCACAATAATCTGTGCAGCACTGAATGTTTATTATGAGTTCCATGTCTAAACTTTACTCGCGCTGTGTATAACAATGCGTGCATGCACACTTCTCTCAAAGTATCTTATAATTACGAGAAACTATCTCATAATTATGACTTAACATCTCGTAATTATGACTTAACATCTCATAAGTATGACCTAATATCTCATAATTATGAGATACTATCTCATAAGTATGACTTAGTATCTCATAATGAGAAAACAGAACTTAATGGGGAGAAAAAAAAGATGGTAGTTTTTTTTTTCTTCAAATGGCGGAAACGGGCTTCCGTAGCTTCCAGTCTGCTATTAAAATCAAGTTGTAGAGACATGAAACACACTTCAGACATGTAATCCATCACAGCAAACAAGATGTCTATTTTTTTTAATTTTTTTATTTTGTTATCAAAGTAACTTCATTTAACTGATCCAACATGGAGCTGCACAGAAGACAATGTACGTCTCCGCCAGGAAATATAGTCCCAGCAGAAGGCGGGCTTTAGGCATAAATTAAAATGAGTTTATCTTCTACAATGTGTATAAGTGTAAGCAGGCAAAACATTGAATTTTAAGGTAGATTTATCACCTGAGCATTTGATTTCTTAAAGATTAAGGGATTTGAGAAAAATAACAAATCTAATATAGGGTTTTATGTTTTGGGAAATTTGTTTTCAGTAATGTTTACATGTATGCAGGTTGTATGTATTGGGCTCAAACATGCAAGATCACTGATATAGTCCTTTAAANTTTACATGTATGCAGGTTGTATGTATTGGGCTCAAACATGCAAGATCACTGATATAGTCCTTTAAATGTGTCTGTTGTATCCATCCACATCTGTTTACCATACAAACTGAAGTTTATTTCTTATGTGTTTGTATTTTTCATTAAAATTGTTCAAAATGTATGTATTTTTGTGTTTTTTGGTAACATATAAAAAGTAACCAGGGCTAGGAATACTCAATACATTTGAAACAAAATACTTTTTACTTAAGTAAATTTTTACACAAGTACTTTTACTTGAGTAAAATTTCATCAAAGTAACAGTACTTTTGCTTTAGTACAATATTTTTGTACTCTTTACCTCTGCTAATTTCCCACAGATGACACGCTTTACTCACTGTGCCAAAACCAAGATCGGCAGTAAACTGGACAATTTTCTGTTTTTGTGACACGAAGATGCTAATGCACGTCAGGGTGTACAGTCGCTGAGGCGCACAGAACATCCATGACGCAGAAAACGCTGTATCGGGCAAATGCGCTCTTTGGTCTGCTGCGTTGCTGCATGGTGACACTGCCACTCTGTCAATTTGCATCTGTTACTGATTCCAGAGGACAAACCACCATATAAAACATTTTTTCTGGCTCCACCTCAACAATCAGCTCCTCCATCTCACACTCGCTGAAGTTTAAATTCTTTGTGTGTTTTGCAGCAGGATTAGCCATTTGGACAGTAGGTGACAGGAGTGGTCATTTGCATAGTAATTTCTAGGAGGAGCCAAGGTGGGGAAACTGGCTCGTGCACGTGCGCTCAAATTCATGTTGATTGGGACGTATAAAGGAAAGGTGTGCAGGACCTGGCATGTGCACGGTTTTATACACGTGGTAATTTCTGTGCATGCATACTTTTCAAATTTTGTGAGTACGCCATCTTTCAGTATGAAAGCTGCGCAGTCTTTTAGACATGAGGCTCAGGGTGATCAAACCCACTTGGATGTGTCATCATTCCCCGACACTTATCTGTTGAGTGATATCACTTTTTGAGTGTTTATATTTGAACAATATTCTCAGCACTCATGTCACTTATATAACTCATCATGGACACGCTCAGTTCTGAACAAATGCTTTGTGTTGCACTTTATGTTTTTGTGCCAACGGGAGTTTTCTATAAACATTGGTAATGCTGAGCATATTCCCAAGGCAACTGTTTGTTGGGCTGTCAGAAATGTTTCTCTTGTAATGTTTATATTGTGCACAGAATATAAAAACTTGTTGCCACAAGATAACTTATATTGTGCACACAAGATTAAAAAAAACATTATTTAGGACTTTAGCGGCTCCATATCAGTCTAAACAATCAATGATTTCTGTGAGGCCTTTAAGACTTGAAGCACTAATCGGTTCATGTTCTATGTTTTAGGGTTTCCAGATGTAATTGGCTGCATACAGTATATGGTACATACACACAGTATATAGTACATACATCATATTCCGTCACAGCTCCTTCAGTAAATGAAGGTGATTATGTGAATATAAGTCTGTCCACAGAATTCATGTGCAGCTATTATTAGCCTTTAGCCTTCCAAATGAAAAGCTACTTCATAACATGCTGCTCATTACTGTTCTGCACTATGACGATCATATGTGCTGCAGATCATACATGCTGCAGCCCACATCATCAGTAATGTGGATGCAAAATGTCCTGGCTTTGAGCATGACTCATGAATTTTTTGTGAGTTTCTGCTGAGCATAAATATGAGGATTTATATATGTAAAGGCATTTAGGTGTTGCTTTAAAATGGACAAAATTATTTTGCTCTAAAATTGACTAAATAAAAAACTGACAGTTTTGGGATATCTGAAATAAACTAATGTTTTTTTTTGTTTTGTTTTTGTATTTTTTGGGTTAAAAAACAATTCACTAAAGTTACTTAAATCTATCACATGTTGGGTCGACCAGACTAATCGCAACTGCATATAATTGAAATATGCCTTACTACCTGTTTGAACTACATTTTTATATTTCATCTTCAGTTGCTGCCAAGTGAGTTTTGTGCCTGTTGTATTGTACCTGAATAAATATAAAAATATATATTATGTGTTGAATGAGTGGACCATTCCAGACAAAACATTTTTATTTTTTTTATTAAGTAAAACTCGCATTTCTCAGCTATTTTATCCCACGCCAAATCATGCTGTTTTTCCACTGCTGCTGTGGTGCTTTTTTTTTTTTTTTTTTTTTTTTTAAATATATGATGGTACTCTGCATATGCAGTCATTAATATTTCTAAATATATGCTGGTACTCTGCATATACAGTTATTAATATTTCTAAATATATGCTGGTACTCTGCATATAAACTCATTAATATTTCTAAATTTGTGTTGGTACTCTGCATATGAAGTCATTAATATTTCTAAATATATGCTGGTACTCTGCATACACAGTCATTAATATATCTAAATATATGCTGGTACTCTGCATATGCAGTCATTAATATTTCTAAATATATGCTGGTACTCTGCATACACAGTCATTAATATATCTAAATATATGCTGGTACTCTGCATATGCAGTCATTAATATTTCTAAATATATGCTGGTACTCTGCATACACAGTCATTAATATTTCTAAACATATGCTGGTACTCTGCATATGCAGTCATTAATATTTCTAAATATATGCTGGTACTCTGCATATATAGTCATTAATATTTCTAAACATATGCTGGTACTCTGCATATGCAGTCATTAATATTTCTAAATCTATGCTGGTACTCTGCATATACAGTTTTTATTGCTGATGTAATTATCAATTATACAGTATGTTTTAAAGTTATACTTGACTTACTTATCTCTGGGAGAGCTGACGGCCATTTTCCTCTCCAGTGATGAAATGAAAAAGAGAGAGAGAAAAAGAGAGGGACAGACCTGACAGACACACACACACACACACACACACACACACACACACACACACACACACACACAGACATACACACAGAGAGAGACAGACAGGTGTGGTAATAGTGGTTAATAATAGTGTGTACATGGATTTGTGTGTTTGTGTTCTCTTCATTTGTTTGTCTTTATGTTCTCTTTTAGGGTTCATGTTTACGGTATCTTTTTATCCATGCTTACATTCTTTTCATGTCTGTTTCTGTTTGTTTTTCTGATGGTTCTGGCTTTTCAGGCATTTCTTAGGAGGAACATTGATGTTTATGGTTCTTGATTCTAAATATTTGAGAACTTCTGATTCAGCTATCTATAAAGCCAGAAATCTCTGTCTGTCCGTTCTTCTGTGGCATCAATATCTTTAGAACCTAGCACTATATGAAGTTGATATTTGTTCATTGATCAGGATCCAAGGACGTGCAGTGTCGTGAAGTTGTTTGAACGAGCGGTTCTCAAATTGAGCTGTGCCGTTAAAACGTAGTCCACGTGGCAGAATATGCACCGGGCGCGATGGCATATACTCCAATCCATGGCCACCAGTGGCGGGCCAGCAAGACCTTCTCTGCTAGCCTAGAGATTGTCAGAATCATCAAATTATGTTTTTATAATTTAATATATATTTTAATTAATTCTATATGTATTTTACAAAGTTCATTCCCATCAGTTTCGTTATTAACGTCATTTCATTGCTACTCTCTCTCTCAGTTTCGCTGCTTCCAGCGCAGCTCATATAAATTAGAGCTTTTATCCAATCAGATTTTCCCCCTGTGCTGTCTCCGGGTAAAAAAATCTAGCCTGAGGCCTTCAGAATCTCAGTGAATCCCCTCTGCTATTCAAGCTAATGGGAAGATGTTGTTGACTGTCATATTCTTTAACTAATCAGATTTCGAGTTTGCCATGTTGGGCATGTTCTTTTACGTCAGGGCCTTCTAGCTGGCCTTGGCCTATGTCATCAGAGTTAGCATTATGCTAACAGCTAAACAGCCTGTCAGAAATTCATCAGGAGAAGAAGAGAGCCGGTTAGCTTAGCTAACTCAAGTAAACCTAGCTAGCACGTAAAGTAACATTAATGTTTATTTAAACTTTCTTTCTTGACGTTTAGATTTTTAGATATAGTGCTTTAGATTTTTTGTTTAGATTTTTACTTAGTCCTGTTGTTTTTTAACGCACAATGGCTGAAGGAGGAGAAGAAATGGATTTACAACGCTTTTATTCACATTTTGGAACTGAAACGCACCAATAATGTCCAGCCGTGTAGTTAAACTCTAAAGACAGAAAGGAGGACGGACTTTGTCTTCAGATGATGAGCAGCTTTGGTAAGTCTGATGGATTTTTATGTGGCTGGAATCTGTGGAGAAGCCTGTTGAATCTGATTGTGTTATTTGTGTTTTACAGCATTTTTGCTTACTTGCTGGTCGTATGAGTAAATGTGATGGTGGTTGTGAGTTTGTTCTTGTTTCTTTGGTAATGACACTGATTTAGGCTATGCCATGTTTATATGTTAAGCATCCTGTCATAATGCATAATAATGCTACATCCTATTCTTGTCTCTGCAGTTAGTGTGTTGTAACTGTCATAGGTGTTGATCCTCGTGTTAAATCACTTTATTCCACTCGATAAAGGTACTGTCACTGTGAATATGGAGTAGTTACGTTGAATAACAGCAGCCTATAGCCCTAGTGTCATACTGAGGTTATAAGAAGGTGGTTTAATTGCGGGAGGATCGCTCTGAAGGCGTAAGTGTAAAATACACGGCTCGCCACTGACAGCCACTAATGGCAGGCTGTGGCGCACACCATAAAGTCCGGCCCGGTCTGAACAGGCACGTTTTGAATGGGTGCTGCACGAGTCTGTTAAATTCTAATGTGTTCTGTGTTTGAATCTTAATAGGGCTTTTTTTTTTTTTTTAAATCACTCTAAAATTAGTAAAATTAGTGTTTGATTAAAAAAATGGACAAACTTGTTTAAGGTGGATAAGTCAGATTCTAAACGTATTTTGGCGAAAGTATCAGATCGTATGTCAGACTGACATATTTACATCTGAAAGTTAATAAAAATAATTCAGAGATGATAAAGTACCACATAATCATAAAAACCACCTGGAAATAACTCAGTTTCTTCAAATTCTGACAAAAAAAGTTAAACATAAACAATAACAACAGTTTTACAGTTGGTTCACATTAAAACCACTCAAAGTTTACCTTCAAGCTGTTTCACAATTCTTCAGGCCTCTTTCATTCTTTGGATATTCCTGATATTTTTCCACTTCAGAATTCTTTCCTGCAGTTGAAACTAAAATTGCAAAGCTTCATAACATCATAAACTTCAGTTTTCACTTAGTCTCTTAAAAAAAAAAAAAAAAAAACTTTCTCTGTTTCCCATTTGTTAAATCTTCAGTGGTTAAATCTTGTTTTTAGTGTTTTCGGGTTTCGTTAAATCTCTCTACAGTCTTTTTGTCTCTTCTCTTTCCTGTCACATTTTCTTGTCTCGGTTAAATCCAATTTCCTCTTTCAGAAATCTTCCTTTGGCTGTCCGTCAGTCTGTCTTCCTTCTGCTGTGTCAGCCATATCTCTGCTGTGGCCTTTGACCTTTGACCTTTTTTGGTGACGCCTGATTGTGTCATCTGTGGACTTTGTTCCTGTGTAAATGTGATAACACACACACACACCCCACACACACACACAGATACAGAAAGAGAGACAGAGAAAGACAGAGAGAGAGAGAGAGACAGAGACAGGGTTGAAAACAGAGAAAGAGAGATAGAAGACAGAGAGATGGAGGAAGACAGAGAGAGAACTGATATATGACAAATACTGCCCTCTGGTGGACAAAGAGAAACAGCCACATGACTGTGACACACGTGACAAAGATCCTGCTTGAAACAAACAGAATCTTTGTCACGTGTTAAGTTCCTTCAGTAACTAATATGTGATTGTTACCTCACGAAAAGCATCAAATGATAACTTTAATCATTTTTTAATTCCTGAGGAGAAACGATATCTAGTTTAAACCGGCATTTCTGGTTTACATAATACATAATAATAATACATAATTTACATAATACATTTTCTGACACATTTGGTTGGCTGATGATATGAATTGATGCTGTCTCTGGGTGAACAAATCTATCCTGAGGCCTTCAGAATCTCGAGTGAATCCCCTCTGCTATTCAAGCAAATGGACGATGTTGTTACACAAACACGATGCATTTCATTGATCATTAGATCAATGAAATACATCATTACAACACACATTACAGAACAGCATGTGTGTCACTACTTTGTAATTACAGAATAAGTGATCACATGACTAAATCACATGACTGTTCTGGTTTTACAGACCAAATATCGTGAATCACGTGACCTTTGAAACATACAGTAAATTCCTGTGTGTAAAGTTCAGATCAGCACAGAGCATCGCTTACAATCTGACCAATCAGCAATAAAAAAAAGCTTTCTCCTTTTTGAACCCTGGAGCTACTGATTATGGCCCCTGGAGTTGGGTGTACTCCGATGGCAATGGCATGAATGGCCACTGCTTACCTGGGGATTTCTCTCGTAAATTTTGGGAGTCGTCAGACAAGGTGGGGACAAACTTAACCCCACCCTTAACCCTAATAATGTGGGGCTGAGTATTTAACCCTGTGCCTAACCCAACATAACATGTAACATAAAGAAACATGTTGATGGATAGATTACAGATGAAGTTGATGAAAATAAAAGTGGATTCTATTTCGGCACTAATTTGTTTGTCTCTGACTGACCTTCCTGACAAACCACAATGGGAATGTCGATAGCAATTAACAATTAATACACAAACACACACATGGACACACACACTCAGGCCCAATGTGCCTCAAATTAAATTTTCTTCTCCAGATGTTTCTGTGTTTCCTGGAACAAACGTAGGCCATCTCCCACAGGACATATGAGCTAATTAAGAGAGACACAGGATGTGATGTAACAGCATTCCAACCAATGATGTTATCCTCTGTTTGATGTACATTTCTGTCACTGCTTTCACAGACTTCCACTCAGTCTAATAGATTGTTTGTAAATTTAGAGTAAAAGCTGCTCGCTACACTCTGATTATTAAACAAGGAAAATTTTCTCCACTTTTCAGATGGTGAAGCTGAAAATTTTCACTCATCTTTCTGTCATCATCACTTAAGAACAAGGGAGACGTGCAGAGCTGTGGCAACTACAGAGGAATAAAGTTGATGAGCCACACAA
>VXCM01009319.1:2344-15759 GCA_014773175.1 Lucifuga dentata | reverse complement strand
ATTTGATAAACTTTTTTTTTTTATATTCACATAATTTTTTGAGTTGTGTTAAGATTTTTTCTGGATTTTCTGTTTTTATTTGATAACAGAGAGTGAGAAAGACAAAAAGGGGGTGAGGAGGTCACAGTTACACAATGACGTTTTTACTTAACAGGAAGCTCCAGATGACAGTTTTATAAAACCAGCCATTAAACTGAGATTACTTTAGTCGCTTCTAATGGAATATCTGTAAAAAGATCCATCAAAGATCAAACAGTCAATCTAAAAAGACTTTGATACGATCCCGAATAAAGAGTTTTTCTGTGTGAGAGGAATTTAGTAATAATCTGTGACTGAAGTCTGATATTCTGATGACAAGTTAAACGATGTGAAAAGAATCAAACAGCACTTTGTTTAAGAGTCGATGAATAACGAAATGAAACAGGCTTCCGATAATCTGCCTTTTACTGCCATCAAATCTCAACATTTAGCCCACAGAGCAAAACACGCGGCCGCCAACACGCCCTCTGGCTCAGGGATTACCGCTCCAATCCCTTACAAACAGGAAGTTCAACGAGAAGAGGATAAATAACCGTATGAGGAAGGAGGAGCGAACGGAGCGACCATGGCGGCGTGGAACAGATGCTGCAGAGATGGACGTCATGCAGGAGAGTCTGAGAACATGAAGGGAGGAGAGGACGCAAAAGGAGTAGCAGCACGCACACACATGCACACGCACACGCAGAGCATTCCTGTAATTCATTAAAGGTCTTTTGCTGACCTTTTACACGAGAGCCCCCCCACTGAGACTCCAGACCTCTGCCAGTCTGCACACAAGCACACACACGTGCACACACGCGCATGCACGCACACACGACAGAGTGCTGCTGTAATTCATTAAAGGTCTTTCATTGACCTTTTACACGAGAGCCCCCCCACTGAGACTCCAGCAGACCTCTGCCAGTGTTTAACAGCAGGCTGAGTCCACACATATACACACACACACACACACACAAACACACACACACACAGTCCTGAGGCGGNGCTGAGTCCACACATATACACACACACACACACACACAAACACACACACACACAGTCCTGAGGCGGTGAGTTTCAGCACCGTGGACAGAGTCCGTCTGTCTGCCAGAAAAACCAAACAAGCTTTTATTGTTGTTTTAAACTTGATTTTTATTCTCTTATTGTCAGGCAACAACACACAAACTGCTGTGTGTATATATATTTGTGTATTTTGTATGTATTTGTGTGTGCAACACCAGAAAAAAAATATATCAAAACACAAAACACATGCTAACTGCATAGCATCAAGCTACTAAAAGTCATCAGCGCACCTGTAACTGAAACGTTGTGTAAAAGCCAATAAGGTTATGTAACACCCCCCCCCCCCCCNTGCCGTCGCTACCACTGCCTTGAACATGACCACAGTGGGGGGAGGAGCGGCGTCTCATCATCCCGTTCTTGTTTAACATGGCGGAGGCAAACTTCCCTCAGAGAGCCTGACTAATTTGCAGACATGCAAACAGCCAATTACTCTGTAACGCCGGCAGATGTCTCCACGCCACCGCCTCACCTCGCCACTCCACGCCGCCTCTCATCATCTCACAATGAATGAGGACAAATGAGGATTATCTAAACCGCTCTGATCAATAAGCCTCTCTGCATCCTGCCGCCGCTGCAGCACGTTAGCTTCATCAGAGCTGCTCTGACGACGTTAACTGATGACTTCACGGCAAAGCGCTCCGTAACACGCCGTTTCTGACACGTTATACAGCTGTGTGTTTTCTATGTTTCTCTCCGGCCAATCAAGATACAATTCAAAACGTTCTTTTTAAAAAAGTTTGTAAAATTGAGTGTCGGCAGCAAATAAAAGCTCCTACGAAAGATGGCGATTGTGACAGAAACGTGGGCGATGTAGGAACGCCGTTTTACCTCCACAACCAGCGAATCGCTGGCTGTAGAGGTAAAACATTTCCTGCCGGCTTCAGGACTGATCTGAAGGTTTTTTGCTCGTTTTTACAGCCTGACTCCTGCGCCAGATCTTTTAACTCCCTCTGACCGCCGTCTGAGGTCGACAGACAAACTTGGTAAAATCTTCCACAAATTTACTTCCCTGACTTCCTGCGTTACTAAACCGAATTAATCTTTCACAGCATGATGACAAATGGGTACAACATCATCATCTGTGGAAATCTCAGCACACACACTCAGAAACCAGCAGCACATGGAAGCTGAACCAGAACCAAAGCCTCCAGGTGGCAGATCAGAACCAACAAACAGCAACATTAAGCTCATTTAACACATGATAAGATGCATCATGCTGCCAGGCAACTTTAACGTTCTCATGAACGGAACAAGTCTGATCCTCCACATGTGCTGAGAATTACAGAGATATATCACGTTAATAATCTACTAATTCCCTTCACATCAAAACGATCTGAGGAAATGAACAAATGGAAAGTTTTTAGATTAAAAATTTACAGGTGATTTTTTTTTAAGGGAAATATTCACATTTCCACCTTCTTATTTTGAAACATTCAGAATGCTCAAAAAAACGCATTGTTCACTTCTACTCTTACTTGCTGCAGCACCGCTGTGCACACAGAGTGAAAACAGATTGTTGTAGGTTCTGTCTTTTTAAAGGACCATACCACCCATTTTGCATGTTTGAGCCGAACATATTCAATTTTCTTACATATAACGTTACTGACAATCTTTTCCCAAAGGATAAAACCGTATTTCAGCTTTCCTGATATTTTGCTAAATCTCTTAATCTTTCAAAATCAAATATTCAAGTGATACACCCACCTTAAAAATCCATGTTTCTCCTGCTAATAGTTACACAGCCTTATGAAGTCACGGTCCTTTAAATTTTTCCATAAACGCAGGTCTTCTTTTGGGACTATATTCCCCGGTGGAGGCATACATTCACTCCACGCTTTTTATTGAGCTTAAACACTAAAATTACATAACTTCTAAAAAAACCTGAATACACGTCTTGTTGGTGATGATGGATTACCTATCCCAAGAACGTTTACAGTATCAACAAGTTGATTTTAATAGCAGAATGAACTGAAACCAATGGAGGTCTGGAAGGTAGGAAAAACATTTTTAATTCACCGTTCCAGTAGTATGCTTTGGAAATGACTGCCAGTAATGTTACATGTATGAAAACTGAATATATTAGTCTCAAATATGCAAAATGGGTGGTATGGTCCTTTAAGGCCCTCTCCCAAAAAGCCTCCTGCACTCTGATTGGCCATCAGGCCAGACCTGATTACACCTACAGTCTGTGAAAGGTGGATGTTCCAAACACTCGCTCACTAGTGTTGTATTTGGTGGGCGTGTCTAACCAGGTGTGTCTCCGTCAGGTAAAGTCACATGTTGACATCAACATGTTACAGAAGTGAAGGACCAATCAGAACAAAGCTTTCAGGGTGGACCGAGGGTTTGTCTTACTAAAACCTCAAGTTTTAACACTTTGACAAAGTTCAACACAAACTTCATTCAACTTTTTTTTCATTATAAACAAGATAAAATTAAGAACAGGATATTTTTCTAATTAAATGGATCAAAAGCCAAACGTTTTGCTGTTTACCTTCAGATAGTTTAATTTAGCAGGAAGTTAGTTATTCTGTGTAAAATGGTCAGAAAATGTATTACAAGCCTGATTTTATCTGTTGTTGTCAGAAAATAATCTCTAAAGTCATTTTTATTAATTAATTTTCAATTAATTCTATTTACCAGCTTAAATGTTTTCCAGCTAACTATGTTCATTCAACCTTTCGACATAATGTTTAAATTAATCCTGCCACCTTAAAGAAGGCCTAAAGATTCTTAATTGATAAAAATAATAATAATAATAATAATAAGAAGAAGAAGAAGAAGAAGAAGAAACAGTTTAATTATAAATAACTGCTAAAAGAAGATTATAATGAAATATAAAATGAGAATACTTCATTAAATCTGTACAAACACTGTGAGGAAATTAAGGTCTGCAAGTGTAATATTAGGGTTTATGGTCAACTTAATATTACACTAAACATTACTAAACACACAGCCAGGACACTGAGTATTCTGTACAAATGACATGCTGCAGTGACAGGTAGAACATTAAAGTATTAGTTTATATTATTTTAAATGACTTAAAGCAGTGTAATAATAACAGGGCAGTGTGGTAATAATGGTGGTAATATTTTAAGGAAAATGAATAAAATGTTTAAATTGTACATTTTCTCATTCAGGAGCCAAAAGAGTTTGATTCATTCAGGGATCAACACCTGAACATAAAATAAAAATAATAATAATAATAAAAATAATAATAATAAAATGCTGCAGTGCTTTCTGGGACATTAAAAAATTACAGCCATAATCTGCACCTATCTCTGTTTTCTACATAACTAACGTGTAAAGTGTCGTGGGTCTTTCTTATTTTCTCAGATAATGTATAAGTAGTAGTAGTAGTGGTAGTAGTAGTAGCAGTAGTAATAGTGGTGGTGGTGGTAGTAGTGATAGTGGGGGGGGGNGAGAGAGAGAGAGAGAGAGAGAGAGAGGGAGAGGAGACTGCCTGAGCTGAGGACATGATAAAGCGTCTCCTGTGAGGTGAGGGACATCTCTGGGCTAAATGGGCAGACAGAAGGCCATTAGCTTTGATGTGTCTAATCTGATTACAGCAGCAAACGTCTCTCCGTGACACAAAAAAAAAAAAAAANAAAAAAAAAAAAAAAATCAAGATCTTTAAAAATACTTTAATCCTGTTTTTCTTACCCGAGGACAATAATCCCATCAGCCAACAACTGAACTGCGACTTCATTTATCTTAATAAAAAAACTGGTAAGAATCAGACCAATCTAAAGAGTTTTCATTATTTTTAGTTTGATGTAGCAGGACTTTGTGTTGAACATTGTCAAAGTGTAAAATTTTGTTCATGTAGAAATTTATCCAGTAAGACAAACTGACCTGAAAGCTTCATTTTGATTGGTCCATTACATCTTTAAAGGACCATACCAGCGATCATGCATGTTTGAGCCCGATAGCCGTGTACACGTTATGTTACTGATAACCATTTCCAAAAATATAGTACTTTAATGGCTAATTTTAGAATTTTTTCTACTTTCCAGACTGCCATTGGTTTCACTTAATTCCACTACATTATGAGAATTCTGAGGTAATGCATTTTTGTTCCTAACCAAATTTTTTTTCATTATATTTTAAAAGCCTGAAATACAATGAGGAAAACAGACAGCAAATACTTTCAAATACTTAATTTTGAGGTACAAAAAAAACAAAACAAAAAAAAACAACAAAAAACAAAAAAAACAACATAAATATATAAACAATTTTTTTTTTTTTAATTGCATATATATAAACAACGNATATATATATATATATATATATATATATATATATAAGCAATTCAATTTTTCAATTTCAAGCTTTGAGAATTCAGATTCAAGTTGTAATGGCACTAATTTTCGTCCATACATTTTCTTCCTTAATGGTCAGAAAAGGGTTTAACTAGCTATATTTTTATCCTGTTTTCAACTAGTATTCTTGCCTTAATACTAAAAATAAATAAATAAATAAATAAATAAATAAATAAGTTGTGTAATATTACTTGTTGAAATTTTTGCGATGAAATACAGGCACGTTAACAAAAGAGGAAGTCATCGTGTGTATTTGATCAAATTCAAGGCAATTACTGCCAATTAAACTCAATCTTGCTCATTTTTCCACCAAACAAAGCAGCCAGCAGGTAAAACAGATAAAAAATCATTCCTGCTTCCTCTTTGAATCCAGAGAAGTCTGGGTCAGCCAGAGTCAAGCTCCTGTGGAGTTAATGCTCCCGGTAACGTGAGCCTAGTGACCCGTGGGGAAGGATTTCCGATAACGACATCCTGAGAGCTTTTCTATGGAAATAAGCTGCAGCGCTGCATATGTGAAAAGGCTAGAGTCATTCCGAGCGTCTCACTAACTGCTCTGGTGATTCCTTTTCCATTAATGATCCCATCCCTAACATTCTCTGCCATAAACCTTGTCGTGGCGAGACAGAGCCTGTGAAAACGCTGCAGGAATTCAGGAAAAGTCTCAGCATCTTATACTGAGATGATTCAACTGGATTTTTCTTTTCCAAGGAAAATGATCTTATCAAGCATCCATCTGCACTGGATTTGACTTTTAGAGATCATTGGGATAGATTTCATAGTCAACAAGCTGAGATCAGACGTGCTGCCATACTTAGAGCAGAGAAAACTTTTTCCTGTCCGCGCTGAGTCAAATTAAGACGCAGGTTTTTTTCGGCAAGAAAAATGTCTGAGAAGTGGAACGGATGGCTGAAACATTAAGAAACATACGGCGATCAGGCATGTTTGAGCCCAATAAATGCAAACCACTTATATATGTTATGTTACTGACAATAATTTCCCAAAACATACTACTGCAACGGTACATTTTAGAATTGTTTTTCCTACCCTCCACACTGCCATTGGTTTCAGTTCATTATTAAAATCAACTTGTAGAGACTTGAAATGTGTTTGTTGTAAATAATCCATCACAGAAAACACGACGTCTATTATGGTTTTTTTGTCGAAGTAACTTTATTTAATGGACCAAACACAGAGCTGCATGGAAGACGATGTATGCCTCCACCAGGAAATATAGTCCCAGGAGAAGACGGCTTTTATCAAGAAATTAAATCGACCGTGCCTTCTAAAATTGTACATAAGTGTTAGAAGGCAAAACATTGAATTTTAAGGTGGATTTGTCACCTGACCATTTGAAAGATTAAAGGACTTGGGAAAAAATATCAAGAAAATTGAAACACGGTTTTATGTTTCAGAAACTGGTTGTTTATTTTGGGCTTAAACATGCAAACTGGCCGGTCTGCTCTTTCATCATGGAATGCATCAACCAGATTAGACGGCTATGATTACTTCCAGAATAGAATCCATTTTCTATAACCGTTTGTCCTGTTAAGGGTCACGGCGGGCTGGAGCCTATCCCAGCAGTCATTGGGCAAGAGGCGGGGTTCACCTGGACAGGTCGCCAGTTGATCACAGGGCTGACAAACTCATTCACACCTACGGGCAATTTAGGGTCAATCCACATGCAGCTGTTTGGAGGTGGGAGGCAGCTGGAGCGTGTAGAGGGAACCCATGCAGACACGGGGAGAACACGCTAACTCCACACAGAAAGGACCAGGTCGGAATCGAACCCGGGACCTTCTTACCGTGAGGTGACAGTGCTAACCTCTGAGCCACCGGAATAGAATCGATCTAATAAATTTTTATGAAGTCATCGTGACTCCTGAGAGTTAGATTTTCTTCTAATAAGGGGAAAAAAATCAACAAATCATACAAATCAACTTGTTTCATGAATTTCCTGCAACTGAGTTTCGGGATCAGGAAACTTTACTGAAACAAGCCGACGTGTTTCCTCCTTCACGCTCCTTATCAATCACCTTATCAAAGTTACCCTAGATCCTGACATTTGATATCGGATCAGGAAATAAGACTGAATAAAACAGAACACTGCACGATAATAATAAAATAAATTACTCGTTTTGTAGAAAATTCAAGTCAACTATTTTAACTGAAACCCAAACATGTTGTTTACCATCTTAAGATTAATATTAATTCAGATTTTCACAAGCAAAAAGTAGCAACGTTAACTCCTTCACTGCTTCTATGAAGCTAAACAGGCTTGAATTGAATTCCTCCTAAAAATTCAATTTAGCCACTTTTGCTTGCATTGTTATAATTTTTTTAAAACTTGATATTAGAGAATTTTAGGAGATGACAGAATATTTTGGGTATTTTTTTTGCAGGGCAGCACACGAGGGGTCGTAGAGGCACAAAAACAGCTTCTTGCAGAGTCGGAGGTCATTTGCAGCCATCAGAAAAAGAGCGTATTAAGCTGAGACATGCATTGCAAGAAAGATCTGCACTATGAAGGTGCACTTTGGTCCAACATTAGTCCCATGCTGAGGCTTCGCTCGCCCCTGAGGAAGATATACAGAGCCTCCTTAGTAACGACCATGTGGGAGGACATCCCTGCTGCACTCAGCTGAGAAACAGGAAATGATGCTGTTTGCCTTTAGCTGATGCAACTGCTCTCAAAAACAACAGGTTACCATAAAAAAAACAAAAATGCTGCTGCTTTCTGTATTTGGAGCTTTATTTGGAAGCGGGTTCAAGGTAAATGTGTTTGAATAATATGGAGCATTTTTAGGTTTTACGATAAAACAGGCTGTCAGCGATCCAAAAACAACAGCGCTAACAACATGCGTCTCCCCCGGAGCAGAGAGGAGGCGGGAGATGTGGAGCGTAGCTTTGGGACTCTAAGAATATCACTGACAGCATAAACAAGAGCTGATGAGGATAATAAGCCGTGATAAGATCATTAGCACGAAAAAAAGTTTGCTGAATGGAAACAAAACATCAGCTGGTGAGTCACAGAGAGCAAAACAACCAACAATATCACGTCCTGTCCGTTATCAGAGCTAATCAGGACTTTAACGCTGGCGTGAAAGCATCCAGGCCACGCCTCCATCTCAGGATGCACGCCTAAGGTTTTCACATGATAAGTGGGATTTTTGCTGCGGATGCGATCTGCAAGTCTCTCACCTCGCTGCCTACATTCCCGACACCCTGCATCATAATCATTTCATGGAACAGAGCACTAACATAGCACCATGCTAACATAGCAACATGCTAACGTAGCAACATGCTAACATAGCAACATTCGTCATCAAGAAGTGCCCAAGGTAAACACAGCTGTTAACTAACCTACATTAACAGCTAAGCTAGCTTAAGCTTCAGACATAGCTAACCTGATGTTTAAAGGGCCATACTGCTCATTTTGCATGTTTGAGCCTAATATATTAAATTTTCATATATGTAACGTTACTGACAATCATTTCTCAAAGGATAAAACTGTATTTCAGTTTTCCTGATATTTTGCTAAATCTCTTAATCTTTCAAAATCAAATATTCAAGTGATACACCCACCTTAAAAATCCATGTTTCTCCTGCTAATAGTTACACAGCCTTATGAAGTCACGGTCCTTTAAATTTTTCCATAAACACAGGTCTTCTTTTGGGACTATATTCCCCGGTTATGATTATTGGAGAAAGAAAAGAACAAAAAACTCAGCTTTTATGTCCAGGAAAACTACGATGCGATGTAAAGCGTGCAGAACTTTTAACGGTATATTACTCACCAATAACTGGATTAAAAAACTGCATCTGCACTATAAGGAGTGTATCCTGCAATCTTGACTCTAAATATATACAGAGTCAAAATTGCAGGATGCACTCTATATATATATATATATATCTTACCTTTGATATCTGAGATGTTTATATTCTGTATCTTAATGTCTAATATACTGAACTAAACTAAAACAAAAAGCGATAGCCAAAGTGTGATTTTCATAAACTAAAGCTAGACGAAAAAAAAAAAACCAAACAAAAAGAAAATCAGACGACTAAAATATGACGAGAAGTACATGGCACTTAAGTCAAAAGACTAAAACTAAATCAGATTCGCTGTTTGAATTAAAACTGTTTTTAATCTTCCAGGTATTTGATGGTAAGTGGACAGGTTTGCGTTGACATCACTCTCAGAGAAGAACTCCGGCTGTCCTCGTCTCTGAAAGCCTGAGACGCAGAAAGATGTCCGCCTGCGCGCAGTAATGCATCTTTAATGGAGTAAATAAACACACAGGCTGTGGTGGGCAGGCGGAGAGGATATTTAATCAAGACACAAACCACAGTCATTACTGTGTTTGACTTCATACGTGTGTGCGTGTGTGTGTGTTTTCTGTGAGATCAGGCAGATGGCTTTGAATATTAACATGTTTGCTGCATTTTGCTGCTCCGTGTTGAAATCAGGCTGCCGTCACACATGCTGCAGCAGACTGGTGCAATATGCTGGAACAGTAATTAAAGGACCATACTGGCGATTTTTGCATTCGTGAGCCCGATAAATACAACCTACATACAGTACACGTCACATTACTGCCAACCATTTTCCAGAATGTGGTAGAGGAGTGGTACATTTTAGAATTGTTTTTCCTGCCTTCCAGATGGTCATAGGTTTCAGTTTAATCTATAAAAATCCACTTGTAGAGATGTGAAATGTTGAGATAAATAACCCATTGCAGCAAACAGCTGTTAATTTTTTTTAATTGATATAATTATAATTGATTTTAATAATTTTTTGATTGATTTTTTTTAATTGAAGTTACTTAATTTACACAATCCAACATGGAAAGAAAAATGTATCTCTCCGCCAGGGAATATAGTCCCAGGAAAAGATGGCTTTTGTAGAGAAATTAAAAAGACAGTTTGTAGGTGAAACATGGAATTTTAAGGTGTTTGCATCACCTGAACATTTGATTTTGAAAGATTAGGAGATTTGAAGAAATAACACAAAGCTTAAATATGGTTTTATGTTTTGGAATATGGTTGGCAGTAATGTAATGTGCATGTATTGCACATAGTATTTATTGGACTCAAATGTCCAAAATCACCATTACAGTCCGTAAATCTGAAGCTAAAAGACCATGATTTTGGAACGTTTGTGTTGGACGAAAGATCAAAAATATTTAAAATGATTCCAGAAATGCTCTGATGTCAGGCGAAAAAAGATTTCTGTGTTGAAGACTAAAGAGAAGGAAAAGGAAATCTTCATCCCGGCACCTCATTTCAACGCTACGAATTGCTATCAGTCTCTAAAAGTGATTTATGTTATGCATTTAGTGCCACCGCTGGAAGATGTACATATACGACAAAAACCGGAGACGTCGCATCATGTCACGAACAAAAAAACTGTTTATAATGTTACAAAACATGGACAGAAAACACGACTGACAGCCAGCTTAAGCATCATCACTGTACACCAGGATCTGAACTAATCCACTTAGAAAAGAAGTCTGAATATGGATAATACCGCCGCAGCCAACGAAGCCACGACTCCACCATTTACATAGCTGATCTAACAATCGGCGTTTCCTGCCCTCTCTGAGACTGTTGTGGATTGGACTGAGCCTTGGGTAAACCTCTTTCCCATGCAGATCAAACACGGGCAGGCAGACCAGACGGCCTCCTGCACGCCGCTCAGTGTGTTTAGAGGATTCGGAGCGCCATGGCTCCGAACCAATGACAATAGCACTGAGCGTCAAGCAAATCCTTCATGGTGCTCCTGAGCCTCTTCATCAAATAAAGCCATTAGCTGCAGCACAGCTTTCAGGGCCTCCAGCACCCGCAGACCAGCCCGGCCCTCAGAGGACCAATTATCCAGCTATCATTCAGCAGCAGAATGCACGTCTGCTGAGAGTCTGGCCTGAAACGCAATTTCTCATTTCTGTATTTATTTAAAAGTGGGACAATGCAGATTAGTGAACAATCATAATGTGAAGATGACAGATAATAGCCGCGGTTGCCTAATTTTCATTCATAGCCCCATGCCAAGATGCTAAGATATGCAGTATAAACAGATTAAAAACATGATAACGTGGGAATCGATGTCCTAAATATTCTAATTATGCATTTCTGCAGCAGGAAAAGATTATGTGAAACAGGAAGCAGTTTGACCATAAAATAAGCGAGTTGAGCTGAATTCTTGGTGTGGAAAAAGACGATTATCAGACGTCTACATTATGAATATGACAGCAGGTGTGTGATACCGGCCATTTTGCATGTTTGAGCCTAATATATTTAATTTTCATACATGTTACGTTACTGACAATCATTTCCCAAAGGATAAAACCGTATTTCAGCTTTCCTGATATTTTGCTAAATCTCTTAATCTTTCAAAATCAAATATTCAAGTGATACACCCACCTTAAAAATCCATGTTTCTCCTGCTAATAGTTACACAGCCTTATGAAGTCACGGTCCTTTAAATTTTTCCATAAACGCAGGTCTTCTTTTGGGACTATATTCCCCGGTGGAGGCATACATTCACTCCACGCTTTTTATTGAGCTTAAACACTAAAATTACATAACTTCTAAAAAAACCTGAATACACGTCTTGTTGGTGATGATGGATTACCTATCCCAAGAACGTTTACAGTATCAACAAGTTGATTTTAATAGAGAATGAACTGAAACCAATGGAGGTCTGGAAGGTAGGAAAAACATTTTTAATTCACCGTTCCAGTAGTATGCTTTGGAAAATGATTGTCAGTAACGTTACGTGTATAAAAATTGAATATATTAGACTCAAACATTCAAAATGTGTGGTATGGTCCGTTAAGGTCAGACAGGTGAGGCCTCGTTTAGATAATCCTACCTTCGCAGTAGGTGGAGTCTCCGTGGACGGAGGCATAACCGCTCCTGCATTCACACTCTGCTTTAGTATTCCGGTTTTTACAATCCGAGTTTTCTCCACAAATGAGTCCCTCTGCGCAGAAGTCATAACCTGAAAGAGAGGAACACAGGAAGCGGCGGCGGCTCAACGCTCGATTTACTTCAGTCTTAAAATCTGCTGACTCAAGGCGGTGAGGAGTTACGTCCTCACATGCAAACACGCACAAACACACACGGACACACAAACACACGGACAAAAAACAGGCATAAAACACAAACGAGCAGCCCCGTTCGTGTCGTCCACAATATTGGAGGCCTGATGTGTAAAATTTATGACAGTAATAAATTTGATGTGATGATAAAAGCCGTAACTTCGGTCACAGCACGCACGCGCATATCACGCACGCACACACAAATACACACAATGTTTGCATCAATATCTGCAACACTGAAAGAGTCGCCAGCGCGCTGCGTCGCATCACAGGATGGTTTGTTCTGATGTTTTCTGTTCACGCTTCAGCAAAGCGAGCTGACACATGCAGATTCTGAAACACGCCGCAGGACCGTCAGCACCTCTTGATATGACACGTGAATAGAAATGTTGGTTTTTGAACTGTCAGTTTTAAAGATTGAAACGATGTAAGTCAACAGAACAGAGACGGGAGCTTCAAGAGAGAAATGTAAAGAAAATGTACAAAACATCTTCACGGAAAAAATCCTGCTTGCAGACAGGAAACGGTAAGGGATTCATGAAACACAGATTTAACGTGTTGGTAACAGCAAATATCATCACGCAACATAAACACCTGTTAGCCGCATCTTTTAGCATTAGCACTGAAAGAGGCGTTAATTCAGTATTTCCTTACAGGCAGTCCCCGGGTTACGAACGAGTTCCGTTCCTACGGCTGTAAAAATATTCTTTAATATCTAAAAAGTTTTAGCAGCACAAAATGAAAATTTGATCAAACCAGCAGAAACAGCGGAGATTATTTTCCTGAAGTTTTATTTAGTTCAGCAGAAACTTCATCAGGTCGATTTTTACGGTGGAAAAATGTCATGTTCAGAATGACGAAGGATCAGACAGACAGACAGACAGACAGACAG
>VXCM01009318.1:2677-13316 GCA_014773175.1 Lucifuga dentata | reverse complement strand
TAAAACATCATGACGTCCATGACAGTGATGTGGGACATAAAACTGGCAAGAAAAGCTTTAGCTGCTGTGAGTGTGGTGCAGCATTTAAGAACAAGGGAATTCTGAGGAGATATATGAGAACACACACAAGAAGTAAGCCTTTAAGTTGCTCAGTTTGTGGTAAAAGTTTCACTCACAATCAAAAGTTAAATCGTCACATGATATCCCATTCAGAATCAAAGCCTTTCAGCTGTTCCATTTGCAACAAACAATTTACAATGAAGTACCACATTGTGACACACATGAGAATTCACACAGGAGAGAAGCCATATAGTTGTTCAGTTTGTGGTAAAAGCTTTAATCAAAGGTCAAATCTGAAGAAACACACAAGAACCCACACAGGACAGAAGCCATTTAGTTGTTCAGTTTGTCTGAAAAATTTTTCAGAAAAAGGGTCTATGAAGAAACACATGAGAATCCACACAGGAGAAAAGCCATTTAGTTGTCCAACTTGTGGTAAAAACTTTAATGAAAGCTCAAATCTGAAGAGACACATGAGAACCCACACAAGAAAGAAGCCATGCACTTGTAATTATGTGGGTAAAAATCTTTAAAGGAAAATAAAAATCTGAAGATACGTATGAAACGGCTGAATAAATTTTGTTTTATTATATTTTATATTATATATTTCTTATACTTTCATTTTCATTTTATTCATTGTTTGATATTTGAATAATGCATTTTACTACACGCATTACTCAAATATTTGGAATAATATGTAGCTACTTGAGGTTTAACTTCCGTCTGTGCTTTCATTTCTGACTGACGAAGTCATTTGGATGAATGGTGAAATGTTTCAGAATTTAAAAAACTTCAATCCAGTTCACCTGACTTAGTTTTCATACAATTATCTACCTCCTGGATGACTGAGAATCTTCACCTAGAAACTGTTAAAGTTTGGATGACAATATAACATGTAATAGAATAATGTATAGATAAAATACAAATAAACAAAAATATACAAACAAATAGAAAAGTAACGCAGAGTGCGACAAATGGAGTAAAAGAATATTTTTTTTCTTCATAAATATACTCAAGCGTGAGTTAAAAGTATCTTGCATAAAAGCATCCTGTATAAAACTACTCAGTAAAGTACAGTTTTGTGAAAAAAGTTACTTGAGTAAATGGAACAGAGTAAATGGAATGTGTTACTACACGCCTCTGGTCCTGGGAAAGTAACTCAACAATATGAAGGCGATTCAGTTGATAGAACAAAGGGCACCTGTATCCATATCAAGGAACATGGATGTTGACATTTGTGTGTGACCATAATCCTTACTTTAAGAATCAACCTGGTAAAACACTCTATTCTGTGTGTACTGTGAGATTACGCAAAACAAATGGTGCTGTTTTGTGTGTTTTATTTTATTTTTCTTGCACTGGATTATTGAAATCAACCTGTAATTTCCTGAATGTCATTACCTTATTGTCAGATTAATTCCTAGTCATAATCGCATGCTAACATCCCATTCTACACATTTTCATGCTTTTTTTTTTTTTTNCTTTTTTTTTTTTTTGAGTGAAGATATATGGTTTTTAAGTGTATGAGGGCACAAGAACAGACAGCTGTAAACTGCAGATAGAAGGGAGTTAACTTGTCACATCGATGGGTGGCTGGACAATTGATGGAAAGCAGCAAGGAGAAACTGAAATAAAGGTTGGAGTTGAACTAAATGTCAAACANGGACAATTGATGGAAAGCAGCAAGGAGAAACTGAAATAAAGGTTGGAGTTGAACTAAATGTCAAACAGAAAGGAAAACATGAACTCAGATTAACTGTGGGGAGCCTCCATGTTAGTCGCTATCTTACAGCTTAATTTTTAAGAATTTATAATATTTCTCTAACAACTACTGATGTTCAGTTATTTTTTACTCATTGAAGTGTCCTTAATTTTTCAGACTATTGTGTAAAAAATAAAAATAGAGCAACGCTGACCTCTTTTGGCTGAAATTGGATCTACAGGAGAATGAAGAGTCCTGATTTACAGTCGGTATCCACATGTATCGCCTTTACTGCATGTTTTGACCCTTTAAAATGTTTCCCCTTCATGAGAATAGCACAGAAAAAGAAAAATGAATAACACAGTTTGCACACGCTAGCCTGAGCCTGATAATGCAGAATAACATTTACACAACCATCAGCTCAGGTAAGCACGATAAAATGGAATAAAATAGCTTGATAAAAGGAGCCTGCATGCAAGGACAGAATCTGAAGGTCATTCTTTGAATGTTACCATGTGTATTTTGCTCTATAAAGTTTGTAAAATTATTTGTTGATATAGAAATATGATCCCACTTTGTCCTGCACCTCGTCTGGGTTCTTCATGTTAGATCACATGGTGCTGTGGAGAAAGTATTTATCTCATTTGTTGATTTCTTATTAATTTCTGCTCTAATCTAGAGTTTCCTGCCACCTGCGGTGTCGTTGGACAAACCTATTTCAGTTCATAATGCTCCTGTGAATAGGATGATATTGTAGATAGATGTTTACTGTTCAGTGTGTCTCAGAAGCTGTGCCTGGTCTTGAAATATGGATGTTCTCATGTCTTTTATGGTGTGATGAGTCGTCAGCTGAGTTTCTTCCATATTCACACACCAAGACAGAATTCTGTTGAGACACAGCGGTAAAAGGTTGTACGTTTCAAATCTTGTTTTTCGGCAACACTTTTGCCTCATTGCAAGCAGTCCTTTTCTCTTGTGTTTGAGAATATCTCCTTTTCAAATCAAATAGTTGACTCTCTGGGTATAAAGTCACTTTTGACAAATTGCTGATTTTTGGAGACTTTCTTTTATTTTCTAGAATCTTATAGAATCAAGTAGCAAATATGCAATTTTTATGATTTCATTTTTTTTTTTTTTAATTTATTTTTTAATTTTTTGAGATGGGAATTTTTTTTTCTTGAATGAAGAATTTTCTTGAAAAATTTGAGACTCGAGGGTTAAACTTGTCCCACTGTGATGATTTTGGGTGGGTGGCAATGCATGAGACACACGTATGAGGTTTCACACAGTTATGTCGCCATAATAACATTCCACAGAGAGGAAGTGGGAGAAACAAAAACAAAATTTGCAAGATTTGCTGACCTGCAGTATATCAGTAGCTGAAGTTCTCTATGTTTGTAGGGTAAAGTTAGAGTTTGAGGCTATTTAATCTTCTGCAGTTTGATTTCATGTCAGCGATTCAGCTTTTTTTCTTTTTAAATTTGATCCTGAAACAGTGTTTCAGTACAAACTAAGCTGAAGCTGATCCTTCATACATACCTCTGCTTTTATTCATTCAACAAGCTTTAGTGGTGGATGTTTTGAGAGAGTGGATTATGGCACATTAAAATTAAAATAAGGTGCCAATAAATAGCAAATAAAGCAGAGAGACTGGATTATTAATAAAATTATTATTATTTTATGAAAGCCCGTTTCTGGGCTTTCATAAAAATCATGTAAAATCATGTAAAGTTATGCCAGAATCCAATGGATCAGATTTAAGCCTTTTATTTTATTTTTCTTTACTTACTACGTAATTAAGGGAATAATGTGACTTCATCTCTAATTGTACGTGTCCTTGTCCTTAACAGATTTTTACATGCAGACATATCGCTGCACTGACGGGAAACACGTAAGATTCATGTGTGTGTAAATGCAGTTAATAGCATATTTCTCTAGGTTTATAGAGCAAATATTATAACATCCACTTTTATTATAAATGGGAAAATCTATTTAAAAGTGATTCACACCTTTATCTTTACATTAATTCTTTAACGCTCTGAGCTGTCAGAGTCCAAGATGAATTTAGTTTGAACTGTAACTGAAAAAGGCGACAGCAAGAAGGTCCTGGGTTCTAATCCTTTCTGTGTGGAGTTTGGATGTTCTCTCCGTGTCTTTGTGGGTTTCCTGTTTCCTCTCACCTTCAAAAACATACAGGTCAGGTGGGTTGGAAACTCTAAATTAACCTTGTGTGTGTGTGTGTGTCTGACGTGATAGGCTGGCAATCTATCCAGGTGTACCCCACCACTCACAGGGACAGTCTCCAGCCTTCCCATGACCCTGAACAGGGTAAGCAAGTATGGATAATGAATGAATGGATTTGTTCGATTAATCAATTAAAGTGCAAAGTCTAAAATAAAAAAATAAAATCAGAAAATGCCTTCAGCTTGAAAGTATTTTCTGATTTTTTTTCTGTTGACTTTTTCTTGAAATTGTTGATTTCTGCAACATGTTTACTGTGAAGTGTCTGCAAAACAGTAAGAAATAAAAGGCAGGTGGAAATCAGTTAAAATCAAATACTTCATTTAAAATTATTTTTGAGTGTTTTTCAGTGACATTTAAGAACATAAAAAGAATTCTATATATATGTACAGTATGTGTGTGTGTGTGTATATATATATATTTATATATAACACAACAAGCATGAGTATTTAATGGAGAATTTATTCATTGTATCATATTTTTTCATACGATCATTATGCCAAACAAGACATGCTCAGTCTGACACACAACAGAGCTGCTCAAATGTGTGTGTTTAAATAAAAATCTACAAGGGATTTACCAGATTCACCTGTCGGTGTCCCACCTTTCTCAGCACTGCACCTTCCAGCATCCGCCTTTAGATCTGACAAACTTTTAATTAAGTGTAAATTTAAATTTTAAATTATTTACTATTCGTTAAATTGACTCAATTTGCAACTGTAGCATTGCAGTTACCCCAGTAAAGAATTGCAGTGAAGAGAACATATATCACCCCAATAATAATAAAGAGTGAAGAGAACATAGAGTTATTGCTATGCAATCACCCTGATAAGGATAAGTCACAATGACATACATATTACTGTATAGTATATACTCACAGAGAGAATGGAAGAAGATTAAAAAAGACAGAAAATTCAAATGTCAGTGCTGGTCATAAAGTATAAAATATTAACAATACATCCATAAAAAAAAAAAAAAGCTTTCAGACACCATCAGATAATTTCTCATCATCTGGCACATTTTCCATCTGTGTCTGAGATGTAGAACTGTGATGTTTTAGTCACAATATTTATTTTTAATGATCGCATTCTGAAAATACATCTGTGCACAGTCATCTATTCATAGCTCACTCTTCACCTTTCAGATAGTGTTTCACATCTATTTATAGCGCTAATTCTAATGAAAGACGTGTGTGTGTCTGATTCATATGTGATGACCTTGGTTTTAAACCCTTGATGGAACACTGTTGTATAAAGACGGCGGAAAAATCTGAACAATGGAATGCCGTCCTGCAATGTTGGGCTTGTACTGACACACCTGTAAAACACACACNAAATCTGAACAATGGAATGCCGTCCTGCAATGTTGGGCTTGTACTGACACACCTGTAAAACACACACACACGCACGCACACACGGAGCAAGAAATTTTGACATGCATTTGCCTTCATGCTGTATTCAGTGTTTCTATGGGAACCAGTCTGGTCTTAGTTTGCAAAGAAAATTACACAACTTGTTTCCTCAAAAGAACCTGCTTTACCTGAGAGGTTTGTTCACATTGATTACTAAACATTTCAAACAAAAGCCAGGAAGAGAATAAAAATCTCTATCCATCTCCTGTGGAAACTTCGATTAACTACATACGTGTGTGTTATTTGGAAAGTGACTCTTTAAGTACCGTGTCTGAGCAAACAAAAACTTTTAGTATCATCTCACAACGAGGCACCAACTCTTAAGAAAAATCACAGAAAAAGCTCATGCGTACATGTATGCTGTACTGAAATTGAGCCAGAAAAGTAACACCCATGTAGAACAAAAGTACATGTGGGCTATTGTCCAAAAAAAAAAAAATCAAATTTTTAGTTAAAAGAATCATTACTTTTTAAAATTTCAGTTGTTTTAATTATCTTCAGACATTTACAGAGTCACATGGTGTACCACTAAGAGGGCTCTTCAAGTACCAGTATACATGTACCACAGTTTGAGAACCACTTACGAATCAGGCAAAACGGAACAGCGCTTTCACGTGTCATAACAGGAAAAGCAGGTGTGAATAACGATTTATTTTTAATTGCTGCATTTCTGTTTATGTATGTCAGAGTCACGGGATGTGGCATTGTGCGCTGAATTACTGACACACCTAGGGAGGAAAGACGCTTTTTGCCCCCTTGGCAAGTCAAGACGCCTTGGTCACACCCTTCCCGGCCTGGTCCCCTCCCGCTCTGTCCGCCATGTTCTGGAGGAGGGGATACGTGTAGCTTGGGTTAGCGCTAGCAACAGAGCTACCCAGAGGCGCAACAAGCTCCTTCATCGCCAAAATAAGTACACTATGTTGACATTTTCCTTGGAATTCTTGACACTCGTTTATGGGTTTATATCCTTGGATTAAAAGTACAACATAAAGTAGCCCGAAAGACATGGTAAGTTAATGTCGACTTTCATAAAAGACGAATTGTTTTGTTTTTCCAAATGTGTCCTGTAATCCAGCTCTCCCTGGTGATGTCTCCGCCGAGCACCCGTCTTGACTCGCTAGCTAAACGATCGCTAACTAGCCCTTAGCATGCTAGTTGACAGTCTTGGCAGTGGCGGTTTTGGGACCTCATCGGAATTGTTGTATACCTTGGCGTAGGCAGTGGCTGTGGAAATAGCTTGTAAACGATGAGCCTGGTTAAAGCTTTGTTTTACAGTTATACTGGGAGTTCAACAGTTGACTTTTTAGCCAAACTACAGAGTAAGAAGATCCGCGGTTAGTTAGCCCATCACAAGCTTTGCTAGCTGTGATCCAACTTTTCCAAAGCCAAGTTTTGATTACGTATTAGAAATCAAGCAGTGGTTGGATATTGAAACGTAAATATCAGAATCATATGGCAAATTTGAGCTATCCACAGTATGCATTGGACTAATATTTGACCGGATTATAAATTTGTTAACCAGTTGGATTAACTAACCAGATCCACGCAAGCAAGTTAATGTTGCTCGCTAGCTTAGTTAGCAAGCTAACATTAATGTACTTGTCGCAAGTTTTCATTAACTAGCTAACGTAGCTCCCTAGTTTTTTTTTTTTTTTTTTTTTTTTAGTTATTACACCGACTGTTAAGTGACATTACACGAACCTACATTTAACTACACCCGTTATTAATTTAAATGGATAAGCGTTTTTCTTTAACTAATAGTTTTTCAGAAATTATAAGAAGTAATGTTAATTCAGTTTAGCTCAGTAAGTAACGTTAGCCCGAAGCTAAATTAGCGTGTCTGCTATCCGTCAATCAATTCAAGGAAGCGCCGTGATTTATTTTAGTGAGCGGTTTATTTTGCTGAACTTCGTTCACTGCTGTCCTACGCTTTGTGAAAGGATTGCTTGTTTGCTTAGAGATCATACAGTTAATCAACAAAGGCGAAACCTGTCGTCCAGATACTTACTGAGACTTTTTAGGAAAATCCTTCACGCTGTGTAGGCGCTGTCTGTTTACTTTCCCTGTTCCCAATTAACAGCCATACTGAGATATATATACAGTTTTAACGTTAAGGAAAGCTGAAACATTAAGGATATGCTACTGATTGGATTATGCTACATAACTGGTGCTGTTCAACATCAGATTGGAGGCAGTTTTACATAGCTTCAAAGAAGTCCATTGATATGTGGCCTGAGAGAGGGGCAGAGTTTTATCTATTGTCAGGAAGATCAGTCAGTCATGGTTGACAGATGCATCATCACCGTCCTCTTCCCGTCCCTGGCTTGCTTTGTCTCGGGGCCAGGGAGGACAAAAGGCTGTGTGACGTGATTCTAAGGTGTTGTCTTGTCTCTTCTGATTCTGTCTTGCAGCTTCAGGCTAGGTGTTCAGCATACTTCTCACCATCACCGCAGGGCATTTAAGACGTGTTAGTTGCTTGGTTGTACTTTGGTTAGAATTGATCAGATTCTTACTTTGACCAGCTGTAATGTCATTCTTGCATTGCAAAGTTTAAGATTGATTGTGATTGCATATTGCTTGCAGTGTCACCACATGTGTCGTTGAGAACTTAAAAGAATGACAAGGATGCACCGTGACCTTTCAGACTATGAATTTTGCAAATGAACAGATGTCAAGATGTCAACTCTTGTTCACTGTTCTGCAGTCTCTTTATACAAAAGCACACAGGCACACATTTAGGCAAGCCCGCTATCTCCAAATCAGCTTTATCCTTGCTTTACGGGTCTGGCAAGGTAGACCTGTTCTCTGTACTGATTCTCAGCCCTTAATGTTAATCACAGTTTACTTTGGCTCTGCACATACACATAGTTGTGAAGATATGGTGTTCTTGCATTGGACAGATCCTCTCATATCTGTATTCCTCTTGCTGAACTGATGTTGATAAAGGTCAGTGAGTGAACTAAGCAGTGAACTAAGCGTCATCAGCGTTGTAACTGCTGATCCACTGCCATGATGATTTAAGCAGACCAGGGAAGATCATCTTGTTTCTAAGTGGCCGTCTGGGGTTTTTAACATTTAGAGTTGCAATTTTGCATGGTTAAAATCAAGTTTTCATTTTCTACAATAGTATTTCACTAAAATTTAGAAAATTTTAGTGAAACTGTTACATATTTAAAACTGTTTTAACGTGCAATCTTCACTGTCAGACTTGTCTTGCAGTCATCCAAATAACAAAAAACAAAACAAAAAAAACAAACGGATGCGATATAAAGTAATCCTGTGGTTGTTGAGTATTTGATTTGGTTAAACAGGGCTCCATTGTAGAAAGTAGTTGCCGTAATTTGAATTTTGTGCTTTTGCATGTAGCGGTGAGCTCATGATTTGCTGTGGTGCTGTTGTTTTCCATTGTGGTGGAGATGTGGTGAACTCACTGGCTTGCTTCTCGTCTCTTACCCATTAAAACTACTTTAAAAGAGACTGAATTAATCCTGACATGCAGCCAAAATAGATACTCATGTAGCAGTTGTGAGTAGGTTAGTAGGTTTCCTCCTGATGCCTTCTTTCCCTTTACCGCTGCGACATTATAAACTGGAGAGGTTAACTTGTTGCCCAAAAACACATTGGATTGGATTGGATTGAATTTATGATATACAACTGTGTGAGGAAATTCAGCGATTTGTGTCATTTAGCTGGAAGAATAGAGAGGAATTTGCATATAAATATACGAAAAAGGCATTTGACAAATATTATATACATATATATTAGAATAATTACTGAAGCCAAACATTAGAAGTTGGAAAATGTATTTTTTATTTCACTGTGTCTTTTATTGTAATAAATTGCTGCCCTTCTACATCCTGTCAGAGGTGACAAGTCAACATGTGTAACACTGGCAAAAAAAAAAAAAGACACAAAATAAAGATTAAGATTGACAATAAATGAATTAATGGTTTGGGTGAAAATCCAAGAACAGAATCGCCTTTGTAAATTTGACCTATATTCTGTGTTATTATTGATCAAAGAAGAAGACATGACACACTAAATGTCTTTTATCTTATCTAATGCTATATCTCACCTCTTTATCAGCAAAGAGCAACATTTACCTGTTGTGAGTACATTTAATTGGCATGTAGATATTGTTAATTGTAGGCGTTGGCCAAGAAAGAAGGAAGGCGTCCTTGCTCAGCCAAAGATGATTTATAAGGGGAAAAAATTCTCTCCAACAACACTGAGTGGATAGTGGGTTTTTTTTTTTTTTTNTTTTTTTTTTTTTTTTTGTTTTTTGCTGTTCAGAAAGACTCCTATTGGCCATTCTGTCAGTGAAATGATCTACCTGGCTGTAATCTGCCACTATCCAAATTAGCATGTTATATTGACATCAACATTTTAAGCTTGAATAGCTGCTCTGAATTGGGACTTCCTGTATTTGGATATGAAGCAGCACCTGAAAATGTTTAGTTTCGAACACATTAGTTTAAAGGACCATACCGTAGTTTTGCATGCTTGAGTCCAATAAATACTACCCACACACATTACATTACTGCCAGTCAACTCCAAAATGCTGTACAAAGGAAAAGCAGGTTTTTAAACTGTTTTTCCTACCTCCCAGGCAGCCATTTTTCATTCCATTATACTATAAAAATAACTTTGTAGACACTTTATACATGCTTGAGATGGTTAATCCACCGCAGCTAACTACACTATTTATTTGTTGTCTAAGTTAATTTTAGTGTTTATACTGTTTTAAGAAATGGTTGGCATTAATGTGACTTATATTTATTGGACTCAAACATGCAAATCCATCAGCATGTAGTAGTTTGACAAGAATGGCGACACGCTAGGGTTCTCAGTCGCTGGGCATAATTAACCTGTAAAGACACGATTATGCATGCTTACTCTCTCGTTCCCTCACTCTCTCTTATTTCTCCCACCCTCCATGCACACACACACACACACACACACACAGGCCCTGCCCTGTGAGCCGACTTCTGGGGCTTGGGACTCAAATGATCTGAGTGCGAAGGGTAGAACTGAGGGGGATGGGGTGGTAGTGATGGTGGTGGTTATGTGGCGTGGGTAGTTCCGGGGTGCGAGGTAGTTGGGGGGGGCAGACAGGACAGTCTGTCCTCTCTTCCTCTCATCTGCCATGGGTGAATAGGTGATTATAGCAGCAGATGTGTCATTAGGTCTGAGCTGTATTCATGCGGATGCGGGGGGGGGTGATG
>VXCM01009316.1:1325-13342 GCA_014773175.1 Lucifuga dentata | reverse complement strand
CCCCCAACAGCACGGAGAGGTAATTCCTGTTATCTGCTGCGTTATGAACACGTGTCCTGCAGAATGGAGGGTTTATCTGACTGATGCTCCACAGAAAATGATTACAGAAAGGAAGAGGAGGAAGAGGAGGCCCGCTCCTTTTCTCCTCCTTCTGAGGAGAACATACAGGAGGTTTTTTCTCCTTACACGACTCCACTCCTTAACTTCCCTCTGGCAGCGATAGATGGATGGAGTAAAGAGGAAGAACAGAGTCAGGAGGGAGGGAGGGAGGGATGGGGGAAGCAGAGAGATAGAGGAGAGGAGATAGAGAAAAGGAAGAGGAGGAGAGCGAGGAAGGAGAGATCAGCAGAGAGATTTTTGCTGAGAGGAGAAGCACACGGTAATTACACGCCAATCATCTGCCCACAGATTAACCACCAAAAAAAATTCAATTAAAACATGAATTAATAAGGAGGCTTTTTTTTTTTTTTGTTGCTGCGGCCGCAGAGAGCAGCTGAGGGGCGGAGTCAGGACCGCAGGTGCTGGTCAGAGATTGGTCAGAATGAGGAGGTACGATGTGATTGGTTCCACTGAGAAAATGTTCTGTATGCCTGTCTTTCTTTTTAATTAGGATAGGTTAATTAATCTCAGGTAGGGAATTTTCTTTTCACCTTCTGTCTGGGTTCAGACGAAGCAGAAACGAGTCAGAAAAGATGAATTTAAAAATGATAAAGGTCGCCGGGTTGTCTGGCTGAAGTTTGGCATAATTTTTTTTCCTTCCTGATGTGTTTTCCCTGCAGCCGCTCCGTAGAAATCATCCATACTGAACCGTTAAACAGCAAACAGGTTTTCAGAGCAGCAACAGCGTTTAACGGATCCATTACAGCAGCTGTCATCACGGCGACGGTCAGCAGGCCGGCCTGCAGAAGCATTATTAAGCAGGTAATTGGTGGCTAATTAAACTATTGTTTGTTGGCGCTGTGGTAGCAAGTATTACTCTTTGCCCACCAACATGATTTATGAGTCCATAATTCATATTCTGCCGCTCTAATTACTTCCTCTCAGACCCATTACTGGTGCGTAATGGTGATGCCTGGTGATGCTTGTGGGAAAATTCTCCACAGAGCAAATCTGTGGAAACAAAGAGGAAATCTGTCAAAGCGTGACGCGGCATTCCTCTCCTAGGTTTATTGTTATGTCATGCATGGACTTATAATTAGGCTCATTTCTTCTCATAGAGTAGAGATTATAGAAGAAAAATAACATAGATTACCGTAAATACTGGAGTATAACTGACCCCCTGATGTTCCATCAATTTATTAGTTTAGCAAATTACCTGTTTTTCTGGGTATTGTCATAGTATTCCTGTGATTTTCTGAAAATAATCCACATACCGGTAAACATGATATTTATTTCAGCAGCTGATTATGTTAGCGCTTACTGACCTCCACAAATGGCCGCTGCAAAATGTGCTGATAAGATGTTTAGTCAGGAAATATCTAAGGTATGATTTAAACTATTTCCATGGGTAGTGGTAATGGTAGTATTTCCACCTGGAAATTTCCTTCTNAGGTATGATTTAAACTATTTCCATGGGTAGTGGTAATGGTAGTATTTCCACCTGGAAATTTCCTTCTGTGGGATCAAATCTGAATTTCTCGTGTATAAGCCGACCCCCGATTTACTTTGAGACATTTGGTAATAAAAACTCAGCTTATACTCGAGTATATACAGTACTAAAAAAAACATTCAGAGGATCAAAATGTTCCGTTAAGTCCAGGTTAAAAGCCGTGTTCAGACACACATGCTGGGTACATTTAAAGGAACATACTGGTGGTTTTGCACCAACAACCTCTCATCTCACGTGTGTTACGTAACTTCCTGTGTTACCCATTCTCATGGCAGATATAAATATGATGCAGGAATTGCACGTTTGAACAGAGACTTTATGGCACTTTGTCATAAAAGCAGCATTTCAGCAGAAATTTAACAGATTCTGTGTCTAAAATTAATGCATGACAGGAAATAATTCTGTATCAAATGTACGTTTATATTAAAGGACCATACCACCCATTTTGCATGTTTGAGCCTAATATATTCAGTTTTCATACATGTTACATTACTGACAATCATTTCCCAAAGGATACTACTGGTACGGTGAATTAAAAATGTTTTTCCTACCTTCCAGACCTCCATTGGTTTCAGTTCATTCTCTATTAAAATCAACTTGTTGATACTGTAAACGTTCTTGGGATAGGTAATCCATCATCACCAACAAGACGTGTATTCAGGTTTTTTTAGAAGTTATGTAATTTTAGTGTTTAAGCTCAATAAAAAGCGTGGAGTGAATGTATGCCTCCACCGGGGAATATAGTCCCAAAAGAAGACCTGCGTTTATGGAAAAATTTAAAGGACCGTGACTTCATAAGGCTGTGTAACTATTAGCAGGAGAAACATGGATTTTTAAGGTGGGTGTATCACTTGAATATTTGATTTTGAAAGATTAAGAGATTTAGCAAAATATCAGGAAAACTGAAATACGGTTTTATCCTTTGGGAAATGATTGTCAGTAACGTAACATGTATGACAACTGGATATATTAGGCTCAAACATGCTAAATGTTTGGTCCTTTAATCTTCATTCCTCGTTGGGGTTTATGTTCTTTTTTTTTCAGGTTTAATTATCTTTACAGGAGAAGTTGAAAATCTCTCCGTGAGGTCAGCAATGGTTAAGGAGCAGCTAATAATATTCTATGTAATTTCTAATGTTTGCTCTCAATGACATGAAATTAGAGGAACTTCAGAGTCTGTAATTTTCATATGCAGCCAGCAGCTAATCTTGCAGAAAGCCGTAATAAGCTCGTGTCTCCCATTTGCAGCGAGGGGAAAATTACAGGTATTAAACGTCTACATCTGCAGCTCCATGCAGATTCCCTCCGTCTGCGTTTTCCACATCACGCTTAAAACACAACAACACGCAGGGCAGTTTATTAATCCGCAGAACTCGTCTGATCAAAGATAATATCCATGAGTCCCCAGAAACACTCTGAAACGAGGGATTTTGTTGAATATTTTAACACTCGTTACACACACACACAGCGACCTGATTGGATCATTCACTCACATATGACACGTATCAGATATGTGTTGTGAAGATGTTCATGGTAAAAAAAAAAAAAATCACGAATCAGATATTCTGAGATCCATTTTGGGCCTCATGTATGTGGAAATAAGTCAGAAATCTGCTGATGTGAGATCTGAACACGCAGATCAGAATTTCCTTCCTATTCTGACTCAGACGGAATAAAATCTGACACTTTTCTAATTTATGAAACGATGAAGACCACTCTGTCAGCAGAAACGGAGGACATACTACATATATCAGACCTGCTGATGTGTGTTTGTGTGTATATAAATGTTCACACAACATATCTGTTTCTCTCCACATTCTAGTTTCTAACTCGTTGATCATTGTTAAAGTTTCAATATGTGATCCACCAATCATGAGTCGTCGCTGCGACCAGACTTCCTGTGAGCTGATTGTTGCTGCAACACGTTGCTGTAACACGTTGCTCTAATCCAGGAATGGGCAACTTTGATGAGGAT
Source organism: Lucifuga dentata (assembly GCA_014773175.1). Lineage (NCBI taxonomy): Eukaryota > Metazoa > Chordata > Actinopteri > Ophidiiformes > Bythitidae > Lucifuga > Lucifuga dentata. Next base: position 9,758 of record VXCM01009316.1, on the reverse strand, counting down.
GAGGGCCAATAAAATTTCATCCTCACTATCATACGTTAACTGTTATGAATAAATGTGTAGCTGTTGAATTACATGTTTATTTCCTGTGAACATGATGAAATTCTCCATGATTGTCCATGCTAGCAAAGCACCAAATGCTAGCAAAACACAGAATTAAGCTAACAATTCGCTAACTTCTGGGTCATACCAATTCCGTAAGCTTAAATATCAAAATGGAGTTTGGTCTGTGAGTTTTCTCGTTTTCTATTTTTAGCTTGAGCATAAGATTGAAAGTATGAAAGGTGATGCAACTGCAGCAGGTGATGTAACTGTAGCATGTGATGTAGTTGCAGCAGGTGATGTAGTTGCAGAAGGTTGTGTAGTTGCAGCAGGTGGTGTAGTTGCAGCAATTGAGTACTTCCTGTTGGATTGTATTATATGTGTGCAGAGAGGCAGACTTTGTGCTGATGGTTTATAAACCTTATTAAGACAAATATATTATCTCATTGATGTCATGGCAACGGACATTTTTTTAAATTATTCTTCTGAGAAGATGATTATTTCTGCATTTTAATTTGTGCTAACCGTTCTAAACCAGTTTTAAATAAAACTTTTCCGTTGATTCGTTGTGGCGCGTGTGGTGGCATTTAGCCACGCATCCTAAACCGTCATGTGACATCTGCGTGAGAAGTTTAGAAACAGTTGTTTTTTTTAAACACGTATTGTAACGGGGCGTGTCAGGTTTGAAGCCATTAGGACATCCGTGTAGAACCTGCCATCTTCCTTTTCTCTGTTTGCTGCTGAATGTTTCGCCGTTTTCCTGGCTGCTTCCTGTTTCCTGTTTTTTTTCTTGGCTGTTTCCTGTTTCCTGTGTTTTTTTCCTGGCTGTTTCCTGTTTTTTTTTCCTGGTTGTTTCCTGTTTCCTGTTTTTTTTTTCTTGGCTGTTTCCTGTTTCCTGTTTTTTTTCCTGGCTGTTTCCTGTTTTTTTTTNTTTTTTTTTTCTTGGCTGTTTCCTGTTTCCTGTTTTTTTTCCTGGCTGTTTCCTGTTTTTTTTTCCTGGCTGTTTCCTGTTTTTTTTCTGGCTGTTTCCTGTTTTTTTTCTGGCTGTTTCCTGTTTTATTTCCTGGCTGTTTCCTGTTTTTTTTCTGGCTGTTTCCTGTTTCCTGTTTTTTTTCCTGGCTGTTTCCTGTTTCCTGTTTTTTTCCTGGCTGTTTCCTGTTTCCTGTTTTTTTTCCTGGCTGTTTCCTGTTTCCTGTTTTTTTCCTGGCTGTTTCCTGTTTTTTTTCCTGGCTGTTTCCTGTTTTTTTCCTGGCTGTTTCCTGTTTCCTGTTTTCCTGCCTCGTTTTTGATGCTTAATGTTCCTCTGGACTTTGTTTTCTGTTTGCTGCTCATCTGAATGTTCTTTTTTGGGGAGTTTGACCTTGCATTGTTTTTTTTTTTTTTTTCAGCTTTGTGATTTTTTTTCTGCCTCAGCGTTTTTTAGACACGTTTCCTCATCTTTTCTCTGGCTTTCAGCCCGTTTTGATCAAAGTGCCGTCTGTCTGAGCCGATGTGAAGTCTCACCTCCACCTGTCTTATGAATATGACCCAAAACAGACCTGAGGAAATCTGATTCATTTACATCTTCATACACACACCTGTTTGGTCTGAGAAGAAAGAATCAGCTGCTGTAAATGACTGATATTAAACAGCAAAGACTCTGCCTACTTTTACCTGCAGCTCAGTCCAATCAGGCGTCAGCTGAATACTGACTGCTTCATAATGTCAATATTAGGATATTTCCAAACTCAGCCGCCGTGTTTCTAAGCAGTTCAGACTGGATTATCTGAGATTAACCTGCAGGAAGTGGAAGCTGCAGCCTGGGTTTACGTTTCCTGGGTTATTTTATTTGTTTTTTTTTTTAAATCCATATCTCATAAATTGACAATTTCCTCATGAATGATTTCCTTCTGGATTATTTTATAGCTGCAGCAGGAAAATGGAGGCAAAGCTGTTTAACTTCTAATCCAGTCTGGGAGAGTCATTCCAGCTGCTGAGGAATCTGCTGGATCAATCAATTTCCAGCGTGAGGCGATAAGAAGCGGCTCAGACTGATGCAGCTTCTCTCGCCGCCTCGCCGCCACCCTCAGGCCAATCAGCGTCTATCATCGCTTATCAAAACAGGCTTTCACAAAAGAATCTCCTCTTTTTTTACAGTTTAAATAATCAATCCTTTTGTAATTTGCTTCAGTTTATCCTGTGTTTTCCTGTAACGACGCTGCATCATCACACCTTTTGTCTACAGCCAATCAGAATCTTTGAAATGTCTCACAGCAGAACTGGAGGAAACTTTGCTGTTGACCTGAAGACAAAAATCACCGAGATTTAAAAAAGACAAGAAAGGCTGCGTTCACATGTTGTCGTAAAACCGGATGTTCCATTCTTTTCAGTGAGAGGACGACAGAAAACTCCGCCCCCGCTGGCGGTGAGAGCCCTAACCCTGATGCTGCGTTCACGTGTTGACGGTAGAAAAACCGCTGTACCGCCGACGGCAGCGGAACGCAGCGCCAGACAGCAGGCAGCAACGGTAAACGCAGAACCGTTGCCATAATTTTGTGCGATGTTTTATGAAACAGGAAAACTCTGGCCGTTTTATTCGCCCATTTAAAGAACGACAGAAAAGACACGTACGTTCATCCCGTTTTACAGGAACACAGACTGCTGGAGAATTCCATCGGCTAGATTCAAGACCTGAGGACGAAGAGATTCAGAAGGTATTTCAGACTGTCACGTGTCAGCCGTCCATCTTTGACCTAAAATATCCACCATCTGGTTTGTCTTGGTAGCTGTGGTAAATAGAAAAAGTAAAAAAAAACTGAACTTTTGACATCACGTTCCATCTGGCCGCGTGGCGCGCCGCTCTCACCGCCGGCGACGATGGAGTTTTCTTACTGAAAAGAAGGAACATCTGGTTTTCCGTCTACCCCACACCGTCAATGTGAATGCAGTTTAATAACCGGACGTTGATATTTTAGGTCAAAGATGGACGGCTGACATGTGACAGTCTGAAATACCTTCTGAATCTCTTCGTCCTCAGGTCTTGAATCTAGCCGATGGAATTCTNTGTGACAGTCTGAAATACCTTCTGAATCTCTTCGTCCTCAGGTCTTGAATCTAGCCGATGGAATTCTCCAGCAGTCTGTGTTCCTGTAACGAGATGAACATACATGTCTGTTATTATTGTTATTATTAAAATGAGCGTATAAAACACACAGAGCTTTCCTGTTTTATAAAACACTGTGAAATTATAAAAAGTTATTGCATGCTCTATTATTATTATTATTATTATTATTAGTAGTAGTAGTAGTAGTAGTAGTAGTAGTAGTATTTTTCTTAATCATTTATTTACTTAATTATTNAGAAAATATGGCTTGCTTTTCTTTTGATCTATTGAGATGCACAATATTTTCATGGTGCTGTTGTTCTGACACAATTTGTGTGCCATTTTTTCTTAATAAAAATATATAAAATAAAAAAAGTTATTGCATCCTCTAATATTGATTTGCTATTACATTCCACCAATTACCATGGCAACGGTTCCGCGTCTACGTTGCTGCCTGATGTCTGGTGCTGCGTTCCGCTGCCGTCAGCGGTACGGCGGTTTTCTACCGTCAACATGTGAACGCAANAAAAAAAAAAAAAAAAAAAAAAAGATTTAAAATCAGAAAGGAGGAGGGGATTCTGCAGCTTCAGTAAATTTTTCAGAATGGGCTTTTGATGAGATGAATGCAGCTCGTTGATTATTATCGCCTCACCTGCACGGGAATGATTGACAGCTGAGTCAGACGCCGTTCCGTGATTTTCGTGATTTGAGCTGCAGGAAGGAAAACGTTCAGACTGCCGCTCAGAGCAACGAACAAGAAAACACACAAAGACGCTTCAGACGCTGCAGCTCGTCACAGGAAGTCACCTGAGTTCAGCTGCAGGTGAAGCTGCAGTTTTACCAAATAACATGTTAAAACGTGTTGTCCTTTAAAAGTCGTTTTTCTGTGTTATGATGGAAAAAAAATGGAAAGGTTAATTATTCCATCTGTTACCTCATTTATGAAATAATGTTTTTATGCTACTTCTGTCTGTTTTAGCCTGTTTTATCATTTTAAGGCTTTATAACTTCTCATCTTTATAACTTCACAGAAACATGAAAATGAGGAAATCGAAGAAGACGCTTAATTTAACACATTTAATCATTAAATTTAATATTCTCCAGGTCAGAAAATACAGTTTTAAAAAACAGAACATGATCTTTTTTGTTTACACTGATTTAAGTCTGAATTGTAAAACTCTTTGAATTTGACTTTTTTCTGTTCCTCACATCTTATCTCAGATATGAGGCAGAAACCTGTAAGTTTTCAGATTTTATGGATAATTAGTAAACGTTGTCTCCTGGTGTGATATCTAAAACATCCCAACAACATTCAACCAATGATGAACTTTACAGAAATGATCAACAAAAGGATAATATAAGTGTGTGCGTGCAAACAGGAAGCTGCTGATTTAAAAACTTTTTTATTATTAATTACAAAACAACATCAGCAGATAGAAACGTTTAATTTTGCGTGTCTGCAGCTTATAAGATGCTGATAAAATTGAGTCCTGCATTTGGACAGCTGTCATTACTTCCATTTATTGATCATATACGTACATATTAGAGATGCATGGATCGGCTCTGACGTCATCTGAATGCACACGTATGTTTGACTCGTCCACCTGAAGGAATTGTTTTCTCCTTTAGAGACACGCATGAACATTCCACTGCACCTCTACGTGCTGATATGTAACATATTACACTGAAGTAGCTGGTTTTAATTAAATTAACGCGTATTCATATCGTATCACATACATGCAGCGCTTAGCAGCACATGACTTGTCGTCATGGTGACGACTAAAGTAAATCGCTTCCACAGAACTTTTCTGTCCTTCCTCTTTTTTTTTTTTTTTNGCTATGAGAGTACAGTCTGCTAAATCATGCCTGACGAAACATTACACTTAAAATATGTTGTTCACATGTTAGAGGATGTAATTAATATTTTCCTCATTAATGATGTATGAAGCCTGTTTCACCAAAACATGTCCGCTATTAATCAGAAATGTTCATTTTTATGACCCTACCCACCGACCCACAGGTATAACTGCAATCCGTGTATCATAGTACATATGTACACATATGCCGCCACGCCCAGAGCATATCCTGCCATGTGGACTACTTTTTACCAGCACAGCTCAGTTTGAGAACCGCTCATCCAAACACCTTCACGCGTGACGCTGCACGTCTTTGGGTCCTGAGAATAAACCTGCTGAACTTTAGCGTCATACATGACGGGTTCTGGTGGTGCATGGCCGTTCTTAGTTGGCGGAGCGATTTGTCTGGTTAATTCTGATAACGAACGAGACTCCGGCATGCTAACTAGTTACGCGGCCCCGGTACGGTCTGCGTCCAACTTCTTAGAGGGACAAATGGCGGTCAGCCACATGAGATGGAGCAATAACATGTCTGTGATGCCCTGAGATGTCCGGGCTGCACGGCGGCCATGCTGAGTGGATCGGCGTGGCCGCCTTTTGCCGAGAGGCGTGGGTAACCTGCTGAACCCTGCTCCTGGTAGGGATTGGGGATTGCAGTTATTTTCCATGAATGAGGAATTCCCAGTAAGCGCAGGTCAAACACCGCCCGTCACTACACCGATGGTTTGGTGAGGTCCTCGGGTCGACCACGCCGGTCGGTCACAGCCTGGTGGAGCGCCGAGAAGACGGTCGAACAACTTGACTAGAGGAAGTAAAAGTCGTAACAAAAGACGTTGCTACAATTGTAGTTAGATTTTAGACTTTACATTTCCAAACTTCACACACACTTAGCAGTTAAACTAAAGAGTTTAACGTTGCGTAAAGACGCGTGTTTGACCTCTGCTGTTTCAGGCTAAATGCTGCAGACAGGCGGCCGTCCTCTGCTGACAGCAAGCCGACAACACCGGCCTCAAACCGTCTGAATCCTCAGCGACGTGTCCTCCTCCCTGTCTGTGCAGATCAATGTCCTGCTGCCAGGAGGCTCAGAGACAAACCAGAGACAAACAGAGACACACCAGAAACAAACCAGAGATAAACCGGAGACAAACAGAGACACACCAGAGACAAACCAGAGATAAACTGGAGACAAACAGAGACAAACCAGAGACAGAGACAAACCCCTCACAGCCAGAAAACTCTTCATCAGCCTGTACGTGTAGCTGTGGTCTTCGTCCTCTTGGCGTCCCTGATGAAGCGTTGATGCGAGCTTCGTCATTTTTCATCATTAACCTGAATCACACAGGAAGTAAAGCAGCAAATGAAATGTAAGAAGTTTAGCTGAAACTAATCTGCAGCCGTTCGTAAATTAAAACTCTGTTCTTCATGAGCCCAAAAATGTACCGAACAAAAAGAGGAACCGTGATTTATCTTTCCACATGCTGAGAGGGATTCATTCTTTAAAAAGAAAACACGGAAAACAAAATAATTAAAAAGAAAAAGAAAACACGGATCTAATAAACTGGATTTCTGCCAAAAAAATCCAAAAAAAGAAAACGAACTGTGAAAGTGAAAGTTTTAGCACACGGTATCTTTCATGTTATTTCGTTTTCACACCGTGGTAAACTTCTTCCTGTTTTGATTTTCTTTCTCCGCCCCCAGACATTTTTGACCAATGAGCAGAGAGAGAGTGCTGTCACATGACTTTTGCTGATTATTTTGGTTTGTTTGGATTTTTTTATGTGTGAACTCAAACCAAAACCAGGTAAAGACGACCTGATGACACCTGATAGGTTATAACTCTAAAAATTCTATCAGACTCAAAACTTTCCAATGTTTCTGAAATAAAGACGGCGTGTGGGCGGGGCTTAATGAAAATCCACCAACAACAGAAGTTACTGAAAAACAAATTAAGTCTGTAAGTTTTCACCAAAAAAAAAAAAAANAAAAAAAAAAAAAAAAAAAAAAAAAAAAAAAAAAAAAAAAAATATCAGCCAGGGAAGAAGTAGCAACGGGGAAAACTTGAGAGTCTGTACTTGCTTTCTTATTCTTTAACCTTCAGCGCATACATAAGCGTGTGAACTCATGCACATGCCCACACACACACACACACACACACACAGACACACACACACACACACAGCCGTACCCAACTCCACTCTGCTCATGTGTGAAATGAGCAAGGGTCTTATCTCTTGGAAACACACCACTGAGCCAGAGGAGGAGAGAGAGGAAGACACAGCAGGAGAGGAAGGAGGAGAAACGAGGGNAGGAGGAGGAGGAGAGATAGATGGAGAGAAGAAGAGAGAAGAGGCGTCACGTGGTCTGCATCCTGACGACTGGAGACTCAGGAATCAACTGCAGACTCTGGAGGTCTGAAGCTGAGCCATTATCATCCTCCTGTCCCTGTGTTACGCCCCACACGCACACACACACACACACACACACACACACACACACACACACACTCTCGGTATCCTCTGTGACGCTGCGATTGGATGAGATGAGCAGATGTGTTACAGCAGATGGCGATGCATTAGAATTTGACCGGTAATATCAGAAAGCTGATTGGTGCCTTTGTGTTCGGACTTTTTCACGTGACAAAAATTTCTTAGATCACGGTTATTGATGATGTTTCAGCGTGATGATGACGTGTTGATGAATTTTCACATCACGCACAACAAGAAACAAAATAAGCAGCAAAAGCTAGTGGGTCAGCATCTGATGAATTATTTCCTGTTGTCTGAAGTGCTTCAGCTACAAGCTAACTGGCTAACAGCTACAAGTTAACAGGCTAACAGCTAAAGGTGGAAACACAACAAATTAGCTTCTCCACCTGAAGCAGAAACACCTGGTGAATATGAAGAAAGTCACATGAACAGGAGAGCCAATCAGCTGATTAGAGACGCAAAACAAACAGGAAGTGATGCTGACTCATCTAGCATAGCTGGATCGTTAGCTTCCTGTGACAGAACAAGCTAACACTGGAGTGACATTAGCTTAGAGGAGACTTTTGTCTCATTAAAGATTTAACATCAAACAGTAAAAAAAAAAAAAAAAAAAAAAAAGCTTTAAGAGACTCTAAAGCTTAACTCAAAATACAACATCCTGTCAAGGAAACATTTTATAAAGACGCTCTGCAGGCAATATATGAACAGTGTTAGCTTAGCCGATATGCTAAGCTGTTTATATGTGACCTTAAAGGACCATAGCACCCATTTTGCATGTTTGAGCCTAATATATTCAGTTTTCATACATGTTACATTACTGACAATCATTTCTCAAAGGATAAAACCGTATTTCAGCTTTCCTGATATTTTGCTAAATCTCTTAATCTTTCAAAATCAAATATTCAAGTGATACACCCACCTTAAAAATCCATGTTTCTCCTGCTAATAGTTACACAGCCTTATGAAGTCA
>VXCM01009314.1:0-15433 GCA_014773175.1 Lucifuga dentata | reverse complement strand
ATACTCAAGTTAACTGAAATTGTGCCCACAGTGTCAAGTGGGTCACCTGTAACACCAGTGAGAGGTCCAAATTGTTTTACCACTGGCTTCCTGCGGAGGGCAGTTGTTGACATTCTAAATTCCTCACTGATAATTGATACATCAGCTCCACTGTCAATAAAAGCATGAACAACAGTATCCTCAATCACAACAGATACATATCGTTTTGACCTATCCAAATGATTTAAGCAGTCATTGTTGAGTGTAACAGGGTTACTAATGTCATTTCTGTCTATTTTCTGCTGTTTGGTCTGTGTAGAGTCATTAGCTGGCAATTGACCCTCATTGTCAGCTACTGGTAGTTTACCTGTTCATACCTGGAGTGTGCAGAAGAATGGAAACGTACACGTCCAGGAGTTGGACAACGATGAAATGAGTATCTCTCCTCCCGATATTGAGGAGAGCGTCCACGCTGAGAATGATCTCTGGGTGAAGGGCTGTAACCACGTGGATGCCGTTCAGATGAGCCATGTCGTGTGAAGATCTGCTGTTGGTCATCCCGAGGTTCCTCATATCTGCGAGATCTGTAGGCATGGTTGTCTCGTCTAGGGTAGCGATCTGTCTCATAGGAGGGATCTCTGTATCTTTCAGAAGAGGAATAATGACTGCAGCCTCGCTGATGGTCAGATGAGTGGTCTCGTAGGTGAAATCCACGGTCTGGAGATGTTCGTCGGTTGTCTCGTTGATGCTGTACCTGAAGTTGTAGCTGCTCAACTCGCTCTGAGAGTGTCTCAAGGGTGCTTTGCANTTGATGCTGTACCTGAAGTTGTAGCTGCTCAACTCGCTCTGAGAGTGTCTCAAGGGTGCTTTGCATCCGTCTTAGGTCATCAGAGCGAGCCGAATTGACAATCAGAGGTGGAGAAGGCACAGATGTGAGATTGGCTCAGATGTGAAGGAGTAAATGCGGTAGGTACTTGTGAACCTTGGAAGGCAGCAACAGAAGAAAACATCTTACTGGCCTGATGTGCAGTTTCAATTTGTAGTACAAACTGAAAAGTCTCTTCAAGTGTCTTTGTTCATGGCAGCGCAGCTGAAGATATGGCTCAATGCCAGCAATGAAACATCTGAATTTTTCTCCGTCTTTTGCATTTTGTCCATATGTGGGAAAAGCTTCCTCCACCAAACAATTTATTTCTGCAGCAAAAACTGGGAGTGCCTCACCAGGCAGATGGGTACACGCATTAACATAACTCTGGAATGTTGCGAGATAAGCATTCTGTCCAAAAACTGCTTTTAATTTGTCTTTCACTGCTGTGTAGTCATCTTTGGTTGGACGTGGTAGGCTGTCCCAATAACTGAATGCAGCACCACCCAAGCACGTGGGCAACAGTTTAGCCAAACTGTCCTCATCACAATTAGGATCAGCTTCCACAGCCACTTCTAAACGTCTGCACCATTGTGAGAAATCCTCTTTTCCATCTCCCATGAAAACATGAGGGAAGAATCCCTTACAGTGTCAAACAGTAGGAGCAGGGACAAAGGGCAGCTCATTCCAAAGATTTCCATAACTGGCCATGGTTAATTCAAAAACTGATGTGATTCAAAGAAAGAGATGGAAAAGGCTCAGTTCTTGTGCTGTTCTGCTGATTTACAGACCAAAATCAGCGCTATAGTTACCATTCATGTAAACTGGGGAAGTTTCTTGAAGTAAGTCAGTGAAAGTTGGTAGCAAACGTCAGGCNTACCATTCATGTAAACTGGGGAAGTTTCTTGAAGTAAGTCAGTGAAAGTTGGTAGCAAACGTCAGGCATAAATCCAACGCTGATTCTACAGTTAGCCAACCGTTAAACGTTAGCACACTCCGCAGAGCAGGGTAAAAAAAAAAAAAATCCAAAGCACAGACTGTTCCGATTACTCACTTTTTTTTCAACCTGCAATGTCCATTTTTCATAAACTTTTTTTTTTAAGTTAAGGTCTTCGCAGAAGTAAATCATGAAATGACTTTCCTGTAGCGTTGGCTCCACCGGTTCACTGAGAGGAACTAGCTTGATGTGGCCCCGTCTATGTTTATTTCCAGCCCAAAAAAAGTGCGAAGCTCTGTCCCCGGCAAACTTGAACCAGCCGCAAACCCGCTGCCACCAGTGTAATACTGAAATATTCCTCTCAGTCACTTACTCTTCGGGTTGTGTGTGTCAAGTACAGCACAGGGACGATTTCTCCTGTTTTAGTTATTTTTTTANTACTCTTCGGGTTGTGTGTGTCAAGTACAGCACAGGGACGATTTCTCCTGTTTTAGTTATTTTTTTAGTTAGGGTAGGGTTAGGGTGATAAAGTATCCCGATGGTCCCCAGCGAGCAGGGGGGTCCGAGGATCCCCCGCAAGCGAGGACCAAAGGGTTGTGCACTCACCTTGCACCCCAGGTGTCAGTCCCAAGTCCAATTAGGATTATATTTTAGAGAGATAGGGTTAGAGGACAGGGATGGGGTTTAGGTGTAGAGAGGATAGGGTTAGGTGTAAGAATTTTAATGCTCAGGCCAATCGCTACTCCAGGACGAAGTCAGATTTGCTTTTCATTGAGACCTGTGGGTTGGATCGTGTTCAGATTCTCGATCCAAATCCTCTCCGCTCTCTTCTGCTGTGCAACTGACTACCAAGGATTGCTCTCTAACACTGTAGCCGACACTGACTGCCAACCATGTATCAGAAAATGTTGGACCAGTCTGCTTTTTTCCAAATATGTTATATTTATGTTGAGCGAATCTCTGTAGGATGGTATTTCCAGTTTCACCTACATATTGAGCTTCACATTTTGTACAGGTGATCAGGTATACACAGTTTTTGGAGTGAGGAGTCTCCCTTCGATGGAAGTAAAACTCATTTTTATTGTATTTATTACGCACCCAATCTCGGTGCTTAAAAAATTGAACATCGCTCTTTGGTTTTGGCGTGTTTAAAGGCTTGATTTTAGCTTTTACTAAATAGTCTTGCAGATTCTTATTTTTACGGAATGCTGCAATGACCCTATGATGTTCCAGTGTCTGAGTTCCTGCTATAATATTCTGAAAATTATTCTTGACCACTCCAACCACTTTTACTGCTGAAGTTGAGTATGTGGTGACAAAAGGTATAATGTTGATATCTTGTTGGGGTTTGGTATCCAGAAATGTTTTGTAGGATTTTCTGAGGAACCCTCTATTGTATCCCCTATGTCTTAATGCTGAGAAAAGTGTTTTTGTGGCCTGGATGAAGTCTCCCCTCCGAGTACAGATTCTATGGAATCTGAGAAGTTGAGACTTCACCAGGCCTGCATATGTGTGCCTTGGGTGGAAGCTACTTTTGTACAGCAGGGCATGTGTGTCTGTTTCCTTGAAAAACACTTTAATGTCCAGTCTGTAGGTGGCAGCAAAAGACTGTCCTTTGTATGTGGTAGTGTCCAAGAAGTTCACTGAGTTGTGATTCAGTGTGGATTTTAGTTTGATGGAGGAGTTGTGGTTATTTAGAGAGGTCAAGAACAACTTAAAATCTTCCTCAGAGTGTGTCCAAACTCGCCATATATCATCCAGATATCTATAATAGTACAGAGGCTTTTTCTGACAGGAGGCCAAAGCTGTGGACTCCCATTCTGCCATAAAAATGTTGGCGTACGCCGGGGCAAATTTCTTTCCCATAGCTGTGTCTTTGATTTGCAGAAAAAAGTCTCCATTGAATTCAAAATCATTTCTGGTTAGATTGATTTCTAGGAGCCGCAGCAATTCCCCATCAGGCCTGTCTCTGTCAGGATATTTTTTCATGATGTTTTTAATTGCCTGTATGCCTTCTTGGATGTCGATATTTGTATAGGGTTAGGGTTAAGGGGTTAGGTAAGGGAAGAGTTTTAGCTTAGTTTATCTCCCAGGAGGTCAGGTGCACAGTCCTAGGAGCTGTTTGAGGGGGAAAAAGTTACGTGGAGCCGTAACGCCGGCTGAGTTGTAATTTTATACTTTTAGGAAAAAAGAATTCTCTTTATCCTCCTATCTCCAAGGTCGAGGGATCTCCTGACATGTAACAATACATATACACAAAAAAAATTATATATATAACCTAACTTTACGGGAAATTATTTTAATCAAAAAAAAATCAAAAAATAAAAATAATATAATAAAAAAGAAATAGAAAAATAGAAAAATATTTACATAACCAATAATAATTATTAAATAAAGCAAAAATGGAAACAGCAGACTGATACATGCCAACTTCATGCATGTCAAAATAAAACATCAATTGACACAAATCCGTACTTGTGTCAATACTGAGAGAAAAAAAACGAAAAACAATCAATCACTGTATATACTATTTACAAAATCATGCATAATAAATAGAGTAATCAAGGAGAGGGAAGAATAAGCTTCCCTTATTACCATCAGTCTGCTGCTCCAAAATAAGTGCTATTGAAGAAATAAATAATAAAAAAAACACCTATATCCACCAGACAGAACATATACTGTTTAAACTCCAGCAAAAATCAAAAAAGAAAAATATCCTTAATAAGGTTAGATAAATAAAGTTTTAAGATCAATCCAGTAACCGGATTTTTTTTTTTTTTTTTCTAAATGGAGTCAACACACCATCTAGTGGACAAAAGAGTAAATGACACAAACTAAACATGTCAGGAGATCAAACAAAATATATTATCCCAAAGAGCAGATTCAAAGAGATCCACAAGTTTACACAAATAATAATGTCCCAAAACTACTAACAGTCTTGAATAATGTCTTTGCAATTGATAGGAGACACGAACGCACAGGATTGCAGTCCCAGCGTCCACTGAAACTCCAACATGAGGTAAATACCATTTTAATATGTTTTTTCCCCCAGCAGACCAACATCATTCCAGGGTTCTTCGGACCTCCTCCAAATCTACCAGTCCAGGCATAATCAAGCCAAGAAGTAAGTATAATTTCAGTTTATCTATCCAGATCATGTCCTTCTGTTTGCGCTGCCTGCTCATCCAACCTCTGTCCGCCTCCAGACCCTCAACCAGTTGTTTCTTTTTAATAAATCATACTGAATGCAGCTAAAACGTGCAGAACTCAACAAACCGAAAAAAAAACATACCCCCCCAGAGTCCCCAGAGCCCGTCTGAGCCTCAACGGTTTGGTTTATTCAAACCATTTGGTGAATATGAATCTAATTTATCCATCCAGAGTTTTTCTTTGCGTTTGCGCTGCCCGCTTGTCCAACCACTGTTTGTTTCCAGAGCCAAAACTGTAAAATTTTGAATCGAATGCTGCCGAAAATGATCCACCACTAAACTATTAGCCGGTCTATCTCCCCCAATAGCCCACACATGTTGCTTAACCCTAATACGAAGCGAATGACCAGTTTCACCCACATAAAGAGCCCCGCATTGTTTACAACGGATGCAGTACACCATGTTAGACGTGTCCAGCGTCATGCGGCCCAAAATCGGGAAGGCTGCCCTACTACGCGGATTAGAGACCATCTTAGTCTTTACAAAAAGGTTCCTGACGGGGTCTACAGGCACTCTCCCCCGTAAACAGAATCTAGCTCTAACCAGCAGATCCTTAAGACTAGAGTTCTTGCGTAAGGCGGATATCAATCTGCAGCTCTCCAGCCCCAAAATTTCAGGCTGAGCAACCGCAAAACTCCGTCTCAATGAAGTCTGTAGTGATCTATAGCTATGTGAGAAAGTGCTTACCATAGGGAGAAGCCTCTGCTCCCCGAGAAGCCCCCCCGAGGCAGACACGTCCAAACAAGACTGCACAGAGGAAGGACCGGCCCCCTGCAGAATCCGAGGGTCCACAATCTCCCCCACAACAAATGAGCGAGCGGGAGCGAGAGAGGCAAGCGTGTCACTTTTAATTCTCCTCAAAAAGGATCTAGAGTAGCCCCTCCCCCTGAGACTTTGAAACAGAATTTTAATTGATTCATGTAAATCTGACTCAGTAGAGGAGATCCTATAAAAACGAATAATTTGAGACTTAACTATACCTCTAAATGTATGTGTTGGATGATAGCTGGACTTATGGGGCAGATCATGTGTATCTGTAGGTTTAAAATATACCTTAGTCTACATTTTTTTATAATCCCACTGATCTTGCCTAACAAAATAAACTGTTGTGTCCAGAAAATTAACCTGAGACTGATCTACCGAATGTTTGAGTTTAATGGAAGAGTGATGATTATTCAATATATGCATAAAATCCTCAAATTTATCCTGACCATGAGCCCATGCTCCAATAATATCATCCAAAAATCTCAAATAGAAAACTGGCTGAAATGGACACTTCGCCAACGCCTCCCGCTCCCACTCACTCATATACAAATTGGCGTATGAAGGCGCGTATCTCTGTCCCATGGCGGTTCCCTCCACCTGCAGGTAAAACCTGTCATCGAAGACAAAATCGTTGTTATTGAGGCAAATCTCCAGCAACCTTAAAAGCTGCGTCTGGTCTACTGTCGTCTGGATATCTATTTAAGATTTTATGGATAGTTTTTAAACCTGTCTCTGTATTGATGTTTGTATACAGGCTATCGACGTCTATAGTAAAAAGAAAGGCCTCTACTGGGACCACCAGGGACCGGATCACTTCCAGGAAATGATAGGTGTCTTTCAAATAACTTGGATGTCTGACGGAGAGGGGCCCCAGGAAAGAATCAATGTATTGAGACACATTGTAAGTGGCACTACCACAGTCCGAAACTATAGGTCTGCCAGGAGGAATCTCGGAGGGAATCGTCCAAGTATGAGGATCTTTATGAATTTTAGGAAGTAAATAAAACTGACATGGCCGAGGATCATTGGGACCGTACAGATAGTCTCTCTGTTTAGCTGAAATAAATTTTTTATGATAAAGGTTTGTAATTATTTCACGAATTTGCAGCTGCACCTGAGGTTGTATGCTCTCCGAAATCTGTTTATAATATTTAACATTATTAAGTTGTCTGTTAGCTTCAAATGCATATTGCTGTTTATCCATAATCACTATTTTAGAACCCTTATCAGCTGGTTTAATAATTATATTAGGATTATTCTGCAATGATTTAATACTCCTCTTTTCCTCCCTAGAAAGGCTATCCGTACGATCCCCAGACGGAGAATAGGAAGTCAAAGCATGTCTATCGCGCTTGATCAGAGCCCTGACCAGTGCGCTCAACATAGCCCAACCCGGCTCCCAAGTAGACGGATGTGTGAAAGGCTGATACTCGAAGCTGCCACCCCCGAAGTAATCAACCAGCTTAACACGCCTGTGATACAAGTGGAGGTCCCTCCGAAGCTCACCCCGTCAAAACCGAGTGGGCGTGGAATAAAAGTGAGGCCCCTCTCCAGCAGAAAATGCTCATGTATGCTCGGTATAAACGTTCTAGACAAATTAAGTACACCCGATCGAGCATCCCAAATCTGATCCAGAGAACGCCCCACCACCGCTCCCCCCNCCCACCTCCCCTCACCCTCATTGTTCCCCCACAATGGGGCTTCAAGCCTCTATTAACTTTGGATCTATCTGCAGGAGGCCGCACCAACGCTCAAACACACGTCTCGCCGTGTCCACAGTGCAGTGAATCCCGTCAGTGGTTGTGCGAAAATCAGCAACGCCAGGTAAGTGCTCAAAATTCTCAACGACGTGCTGATTAATAATCGCCAAGTGATCTTTCTGTTTTTGCGTCAAACCATTGGAGAACTGAATCAGAGGTACGTAAATGCGTGCATTGGGGAAAACTGACCAGGCCCCTCTCATCATAGCCCGCAGTTGTTTAATAGATGATTTTTCAGGGTCTATATCTTTATTGTTTAAACCCACCGACAACACTACCACACCAACCTGAGTCTGAGTAGGAGTGTCCTTCAACAGCCTGAGGAAGTGATAAAACGTGGCCCCCAGGTAACTGTCCACCTGAATGTCTGCGTTGGAAAAAGGTGGAATTCAATTTAAATTAGAGTCTCCAATGAATAGAATGGGTTTGTCACACCTTATTTTCCAGTACTGTAATTTTTTGCTATTTCTAGCTCTATGGTATTTAGGTGTCTGAAAGCCCATCGAGTCCCCACTCAAACCCCCACCACCCTNACCCGGCAGACCGTCGAGACTGTACAGAGACGAGGCTCCCGAATGCATAAAAGTGGGGGGATCAGAAAGGTCTGCGTGGACCAGGGATGTGGTTCCACCATTTGAGACCTGTATTCTCCTCACGTCCCCTGCCACTAGTAAACCAGGATGTTTCTGGGTTGAAATTACGTTCGAGGACCGCTGCTGAATGTCTCACGGCCGCCCGGCAACCGGAACAGGAGGTAAGCGCCCACCTACAGATGGTTTTTTAGAGGGGNTCACGGCCGCCCGGCAACCGGAACAGGAGGTAAGCGCCCACCTACAGATGGTTTTTTAGAGGGGAGAGGAGAGGAAGAAGAGCGGGGAGGAAGAGGCAGAAGAAAGGGGAGAGAGAGAGACCGCGGCTGAGCACATTCATCCACATTATCCGTCGGATTAGACTTTTTAGCTTTAGCAGACAGAGAGCGACCCATGTATCCCAGGGTCCTCCAACGGGAGGGGCCCGGAAGAAGACAAAGGGGACAATACCATGATGTCATCGTTCAGATCGACAGCCACATTAGATCTACCACCAGATTTGGGGGTCAAAGGACCCGCGGCCCGCCCCCCTCCCCGGGCACCCTCCAGGAGACGCGATGAGACAGCATAGGACTCAGCAGAAATCTCCGCCTTCACTAATTCGATGTTTCGTTTATGGTTTGTCAGCTCCTCGGTAATGGAATTACGCTTCCCCAAGCTAAGCGTCTGGAGTCTGAAGCTGTGAGATCGAAAAGGCGGGGGAAGAGGAGGAAAATGCTCCTCATCCTCCAA
Source organism: Lucifuga dentata (assembly GCA_014773175.1). Taxonomy (NCBI): domain Eukaryota; kingdom Metazoa; phylum Chordata; class Actinopteri; order Ophidiiformes; family Bythitidae; genus Lucifuga; species Lucifuga dentata. Next base: position 6,596 of record VXCM01009314.1, on the reverse strand, counting down.
ATCCATGACCGGGAGAACAGGCAGGACCCCAGAAGTCCCTGAAAGGTCACCGACCGGCCCCCCGTTGCAATTCTCCCCATCCACATCCTGCCCCCTGCCACCGGAACCCAACAGCGTATACAAGGAGTCAACGGTGGAGTCGCGNACATCCTGCCCCCTGCCACCGGAACCCAACAGCGTATACAAGGAGTCAACGGTGGAGTCGCGGAGACGAGGCCCAAATCTCTTCCTGGCCCAACCCAAAGCTATCTGGATCGCAGTCTCTGAAGGTCCTTTCATACTGAATTTTAAAATAATATTTGAATAATGCTCTTTTAACAACTCCATATTTTTTCCCATCCAGGTTTTGGTGTTTTCTGAGATTTTGTTTTTAATCTGTTCAGTCGGGGACGCTGGTTTGATAAAATTAGAAAGTTTAATCACCTGTCTCATCATCCCCTTAGGGAAAGATTGCGTGTCAATGGCACAAGTAACCACTGCTTGATGATGCAAAGCTTGAATCAACTTGAAAGTATCTTTAGCCGCCTGCCTAGTGTCTGGGTCTGGAGAGTGATAGATCCCATTATCCCACCCACCCCCATTAAACCTCCCTCTTCCACCATGGATGGGAAACCTGACTGTTGTACCCTGTCCATCTTTCTCCGTCGGCTCCACCGCCCACCTCGCCCGGCCACGGCGAGCAAAGACACCCTGCAAAAAAGGTTGATTTTGGTTAGCAGAAGCCCTACCTCCTCCTCCCGCAGCCGATCCGCTTACTCGGCCTGTTCCAGTCAGACCTCCGGGTTCCTGGCGTCGGTCTCGCTGGTAGTTTTGCTGTGCAGTCCGTTCATTCTCCAGTCCACGCCGCTGCCTAATCTCCATCGGCTCCGTCTATTAACTGGCACCGCTTCAGGTCCGCGGAATTTTCCTGAAAGTCGGTGTTTTCTAGCAGTGCAAGTTGTGAGTTCCATTCAACGAAGGTAAGTTAATGACGGTAGCATTCAGTGCTAACAATTATTAATTCCACTGAAAAACAGTCTTTCGAGCTGGAGAAAAGCATAAAAAAAGTTTCTGCTTGTTGGCGTGTTGGAACGCGGAAGTGCAAGATCCTCGGGCAGAGGGGAGGCAACAGCCCTGCTGAGTTTTAATAAGTAAAAACTGAATTTATTTACAATTTAGTTTAAAAACATATTAAAACCAAAAATAAAAAAGTCCAATTCGGCGCCTTAAATGGCGCAACAGAGTAAATATCTACTCGCCGTGGTCAAAAAATGAGGCACCTTACGTTTCGCAGAACCTGCTGCTTCTTCAGAGGTGAATAGGCAATGAAGCCAACGGAAAGTTAAAGTCCCCAATTTAAAGGGATCAGTGCTAAACAACGGGCGTAAAGACAGGTGACCGCCGATGACGTACGCACGTACAATCACGTGATCACGCACCGCACGCATATAATCTACATATGAGTGGATATTCATAACAGCTGAAAAGACCGTCAGGAGGAGCAAACGAGCGGACACAAACAGGTAAGTGAGACCTATAAAACAAATGAAAATGATTAATACAATTTAAATAGAGACAGATAAAATCCAATTAATAATTAGACATATTAATAACAATACGCTACGATATCAATAATGGACCCAGGAAGAGAAAACTGCCTCTCCAAAGATGTAATTTATTTAAAGAGGTGGAGATTCACCCGAAAACCCTAACATGGGGAGAAACAGCCGCGGGCCCTCCATCACTCCCCCAGGCCCACGATATAATCAGTGGAACCAAATAAGGACAACGGGCAGTGCAAAAAGCACCAAGTAGGTAACAATAATATGTCGGAAGCACATATATCGTCCAGTTAGGGTTAGGGTTAGGGTAAAGTATCCCAGGGGCCTCCCGCAAGCAGGGGGCCCAAGTCCTTTGTGGGATTATTTTATCCCGATTTAGGGTTAGGGGCCCCCCCGCAAGCTAGAAGCCCAAGGGTTGTGCACGCTCCTCCCTCCCCCAGCTGTAGCCCCCCGCATGGACATGACCCCCCACAGTCCTGATTAGGATTAGTTAGAGGGTAGAGGTTAAGTTTAGGGTTAGGTTGAGGGACAGGGATAGTTTTAGGTGGGAAAGGTGGGATTAGGATTAGGAAATACATTTGGGGTTAGGGTTAGGAGGTAGGGATAGGTGCAGGCGCCATCTCCGCAGAGTGACTAAAAAATTAAGCCATAAACTTCAAAAGCAGACAAATAATTAAATGCAGGGCCTATGTTTTGGCTCTCCTGCGTGGGTACGAGGCCATTTGTGGCTCTCTGCAGGCACAACACCATCTGCAGGGCCTGTGGCTCTCTCGTCCCAGTTATGCCCCCTATCGCGACGTTTCGGTTCTTGAACCTTCTTCAGGCTGGGGCTAACTGCTACGGCAATGATAATGGCACCCCCTACAAACTGCTTCCTTTGAGCTTTCAAAACTTTCCCTGTCAGACCTCAGTTTAACTTAATACTGTGGCCGGGTTTGCCGGACTGCTCCTTTAATTTCCTTCCCTCTTTCTCCATTTGTCTTTCTTTTTCCTTTTCTCATCCTCTCCCCCTTCAACATGTCTTCTGTCTCCTCCTCCACCAATCTCTTCTCTATCCCTCTGTTTTAGGTGCTGCTCCTTCAGTGGCCTGCTGCAAACTGACTGCTGCTCCAATTGGCCTTTTATACTCTTCCTAATTTTTGCTGAGTCATTGTGCTTTTTCTGTTTTTTAAGTTCCAATGGTAAGTATTTTGTGTGTTAGGGTTAGGGTTAGGTGTAAAACGTCATGCCTGCTTGTCTCCTATCCAAGGGACTCAGGCCATGAACCCCTGGCATTCCCCCGGAGATGGGGACCTGCCAAGGTTGGTGCACTCACTTGCCATCCCCCAGCTTTGGCAAAACACCGACAGGCACCCGACCCCCTGTCTCCCAAGTTAGGGTTGATATTGTGGGCTTAGGGTTAGGGTTAGGATAAGGGAGAGGGTAGGGTTAGGGTTAGTACGGCTGGCACTTAGGCCCAGCCTCCAAAAATTGTGCCTTATGGCTTTAACACTTTGTGTGTGTGTATATATGCAGGGCCTGTTTTGGCTCTCCTGCTTCTCGTACCCCCCGTTGCAACGTTTCGGCCCTTTTTGGGCCTTCTTCAGGCTGGGGTGGTACATAGCTCCATGAAATGGCACCCCCTAAACAATCCCTACATTCTAATGGCTACCACATTTCGGGCCAAGCCATCTTTCTTGCGGTCCCTTACACCCTGTTTCAGCTCTTTTTGGCTTGGAACGGGCCGACCAATCTCCCCTTACTGTCTCCTTTCTTCCCCATCCTAGTCCTGCTCCTGTGTGTTGTTACCCTTTCAATGTCTCAGCTCCAACTAAGGCTTCAAGTAAATGGCTGCTTTTATAGGCTTTGAATTTTGCTGAGTCATCTTTGCTTTCTTTAGCTTTTCATTTTAGATTTTCAAGTAAGTATAATTTAACTTTTTCTTTTTTTCAGGTTTAAGGGTAAGTATAATTTATCTTTTTGTTTTTTTAGGGCTAATGTTTTAGGTTTAAGGTAAGTATATTTTGATTTGTTTCCCACTGTTTAGGGTTACAGGTAAGTATAATTTAACATTTTTTCCTATTTAGGTTTAGAGCCCAGGTAAGTATCCAATTTAGGTTTTATTAAGGAGCCTGATTTAATTAATGGAGCCAATTCACTCTCTAATTCAAGGGGGCCGGGCGCCCGCCAGCAGCCTCCACCTTAAGGGGAACAGCAGCGCTGGCATAGTTAGGTGTAAAACGTCATGCCTGCTTGTCTCCTATCCGAGGGACTCAGGCCATGAACCCCTGGCATTCCCCCGGAGATGGGGACCTGCCAAGGTTGGTGCACTCACTTGCCATCCCCCAGCTTTGGCAAAACACCGACAGGCACCCGACCCCCTGTCTCCCAAGTTAGGGTTGATATTGTGGGCTTAGGGTTAGGGTTAGGATAAGGGAGAGGGTAGGGTTAGGGTTAGTACGGCTGGCACTTAGGCCCAGCCTCCAAAAATTGTGCCTTATGGCTTTAACACTTTGTGTGTGTGTATATATGCAGGGCCTGTTTTGGCTCTCCTGCTTCTCGTACCCCCCGTTGCAACGTTTCGGCCCTTTTTGGGCCTTCTTCAGGCTGGGGTGGTACATAGCTCCATGAAATGGCACCCCCTAAACAATCCCTACATTCTAATGGCTACCACATTTCGGGCCAAGCCATCTTTCTTGCGGTCCCTTACACCCTGTTTCAGCTCTTTTTGGCTTGGAACGGGCCGACCAATCTCCCCTTACTGTCTCCTTTCTTCCCCATCCTAGTCCTGCTCCTGTGTGTTGTTACCCTTTCAATGTCTCAGCTCCAACTAAGGCTTCAAGTAAATGGCTGCTTTTATAGGCTTTGAATTTTGCTGAGTCATCTTTGCTTTCTTTAGCTTTTCATTTTAGATTTTCAAGTAAGTATAATTTAACTTTTTCTTTTTTTCAGGTTTAAGGGTAAGTATAATTTATCTTTTTGTTTTTTTAGGGCTAATGTTTTAGGTTTAAGGTAAGTATATTTTGATTTGTTTCCCACTGTTTAGGGTTACAGGTAAGTATAATTTAACATTTTTTCCTATTTAGGTTTAGAGCCCAGGTAAGTATCCAATTTAGGTTTTATTAAGGAGCCTGATTTAATTAATGGAGCCAATTCACTCTCTAATTCAAGGGGGCCGGGCGCCCGCCAGCAGCCTCCACCTTAAGGGGAACAGCAGCGCTGGCATAGTTAGGTGTAAAACGTCATGCCTGCTTGTCTCCTATCCGAGGGACTCAGGCCATGAACCCCTGGCATTCCCCCGGAGATGGGGACCTGCCAAGGTTGGTGCACTCACTTGCCATCCCCCAGCTTTGGCAAAACACCGACAGGCACCCGACCCCCTGTCTCCCAAGTTAGGGTTGATATTGTGGGCTTAGGGTTAGGGTTAGGATAAGGGAGAGGGTAGGGTTAGGGTTAGTACGGCTGGCACTTAGGCCCAGCCTCCAAAAATTGTGCCTTATGGCTTTAACACTTTGTGTGTGTGTATATATGCAGGGCCTGTTTTGGCTCTCCTGCTTCTCGTACCCCCCGTTGCAACGTTTCGGCCCTTTTTGGGCCTTCTTCAGGCTGGGGTGGTACATAGCTCCATGAAATGGCACCCCCTAAACAATCCCTACATTCTAATGGCTACCACATTTCGGGCCAAGCCATCTTTCTTGCGGTCCCTTACACCCTGTTTCAGCTCTTTTTGGCTTGGAACGGGCCGACCAATCTCCCCTTACTGTCTCCTTTCTTCCCCATCCTAGTCCTGCTCCTGTGTGTTGTTACCCTTTCAATGTCTCAGCTCCAACTAAGGCTTCAAGTAAATGGCTGCTTTTATAGGCTTTGAATTTTGCTGAGTCATCTTTGCTTTCTTTAGCTTTTCATTTTAGATTTTCAAGTAAGTATAATTTAACTTTTTCTTTTTTTCAGGTTTAAGGGTAAGTATAATTTATCTTTTTGTTTTTTTAGGGCTAATGTTTTAGGTTTAAGGTAAGTATATTTTGATTTGTTTCCCACTGTTTAGGGTTACAGGTAAGTATAATTTAACATTTTTTCCTATTTAGGTTTAGAGCCCAGGTAAGTATCCAATTTAGGTTTTATTAAGGAGCCTGATTTAATTAATGGAGCCAATTCACTCTCTAATTCAAGGGGGCCGGGCGCCCGCCAGCAGCCTCCACCTTAAGGGGAACAGCAGCGCTGGCATAGTTAGGTGTAAAACGTCATGCCTGCTTGTCTCCTATCCGAGGGACTCAGGCCATGAACCCCTGGCATTCCCCCGGAGATGGGGACCTGCCAAGGTTGGTGCACTCACTTGCCATCCCCCAGCTTTGGCAAAACACCGACAGGCACCCGACCCCCTGTCTCCCAAGTTAGGGTTGATATTGTGGGCTTAGGGTTAGGGTTAGGATAAGGGAGAGGGTAGGGTTAGGGTTAGTACGGCTGGCACTTAGGCCCAGCCTCCAAAAATTGTGCCTTATGGCTTTAACACTTTGTGTGTGTGTATATATGCAGGGCCTGTTTTGGCTCTCCTGCTTCTCGTACCCCCCGTTGCAACGTTTCGGCTCTTTTTGGGCCTTCTTCAGGCTGGGGTGGTACATAGCTCCATGAAATGGCACCCCCTAAATAATCCCTACATTCTAATGGCTACCACATTTCGGGCCAAGCCATCTTTCTTGCGGTCCCTTACACCCTNACACCCTGTTTCAGCTCTTTTTGGCTTGGAACGGGCCGACCAATCTCCCCTTACTGTCTCCTTTCTAGGGTTAGGGTTAGGGTTAGGGTTAGGGTTAGGTAATAGGGTTTTAACAGGGTTAGGGTTAGAGTTAGGGTTAGGGTTAGGGTAAAGTATCCCAGGGGTTAGGGTTAGGGTTAGGTAATAGGGTTTTAACCACGATGATCAAAGTGATCATCCTGATCATCCTCAATAACTTTTTATGTGAACATGATAGAATAATGGGTTAGGGTTAGGGTTAGGGTTAGGTAAAAGGTTTTTAACCACGATGATCAAAGTGATCATCCTGATCATCCTCAATAACTTTTTATGTGAACATGATA